>PVIC010022662.1:0-27495 GCA_004025085.1 Thryonomys swinderianus
TTTTTTTTTAAGACAAAATCTCACTTTGTAGTTTAGGCTGGCTCTGAGCTTATTATGTAGCCCAGGCTAGCCTTAAAAGCATGGCAATTCTCCTGTCTCTGCCTCTTGAGTGCTGGGATTACAGGCATGAGCCACCATGCCCAGCACTGTGATGTATGGTACTGGAGATCAAACTCAGGACCTTGTGCTTGTAAGGCAGATGCCAAACCACTGAGCTAAATCCCAGGTCCTGGTTTTTTTTTTTTTTTTTTGAGCAGGGTCTCACTTTGTAGTTCAGGCTGGCCTTGGGCTCACTATGCAGCCCAGGCAAACCTTGAACTTAGCAATCCTTCTGCCTCTGCCTCTCCAGTGCTGGGATTATAGGCGTGAGCCACCATGCCCAGCACTGTGGTATGTGGTACTGATTGCTGGTGGGCGTGAATCACCACACCTGGTATTATATGTGGTTACTGGGTATTGAACCATGGACCTTGTGCTTGCTAAGCAGGCACCAGAACCACTGAACTAAATCTCTAGTCCCCATGTTTTTGTTTTTGTTTTGTTTTTTTGAGACAAGGTCTTGTTATGTAGGTCAGGCTGGCCTCAAACTCACTATGTAGCCAAGGCTGGCCTAGAACTCACAGCCACACTCCTACCTCAGCGTCCTGAGTTCTGAGATTATAGGCATGCACCACCAAGCCTGGCTAGTCACTTGTTTTTAGTTGTTTTTTGGTGCCAGGGATCTAACTTGGGATCTTATGCTATCAGGGCAGGAGCAGGCCACTGAGCTAAATCCCTGGCCTTTATATTCTTTACTTTTTTTTTGGGGGGGGGTTGTTTTGTAGCCTAGGCTGACTTCAGACTATGTGGTCTAGCCTGTCCTTGAACTCGTGAAAATCTTCCTGCTTCAGTCTTCAGAGTGCTGAGATTACATGTTCGCTCCATGGTCCCCAGCAATAGTATTGATTTGTAAAAACAGGACATTAACTATGACTTATCCAGCTGAGAGTATAGCTCAGTGGTATAGCATTTGCTTTGTATGAGTGAGGTTCTGGGTTTAATCCCCAGCACCCCTCAAAAAACAAATATATAAATAAAGTATGATTTATCTTGCCCACTGAGTGTTTGGTAGCCCTAACACCCAGCTCACTCCCTGGCCTGGCCCAGATCTGGGGAGAGAGGACAGAAGCCCCTGCCTCAGCACCCCGAGACTGCTGTCCAGTCACCAAGCACACACACTCACATGTGCTCAGGACCAGCCAGGGTGCACTCAGCTGCCGCCACACAGCGCGGCTGCATACTCAGCCCCTCACCCGCACACACAACCTTGCACATGCAATCCCACCCCGGCGCAGGCCTCAGCTCTTCCCTGAGTCCTCCCTCGCCTGTCTGTTTCTAATCAGCTTGCCTTGCTCTCAGTTTCATTAGGGGGCTGAGGAAACTTGGCTTCTCTCTGGAGTTCATAAAACTGAGTCAGAGCAGAGCAGAGCAGCCCCGAGGCCTAGCTCCCCACCCCCACCTCTGAGCCACCACACCCTGCCCGGCTCCCTGCCTGCCGCTGGGTTCCAGCCTGGAGGCCCGGAGGAGGAAGCGGGGAAGTAAACCTCCCCGTCCTGTGTCCTAGGAAGAGAAGTGTGAGAGGCAGAGCGGGTGGCGCAGGCCTCTGACCCCCAGATCAGTACTGGGAAGGGAGGAAAAAGGGGGGTGCCAGGCTCCCACATCCTTCTCCCCAGCCCCACCGCTGGGGAAGGCCTAGGTGCTCCTGGCTGGCTTTTCAGAGGAGACAGGGAAGGAGAGAGGTGTCTCCAAGTCAGCTCCTTGGTGCCTAGCGGGGCAGGGGCCTTTTCGTTTTCCCCTAGGCTAAGCCTCTGAGGTCCAGAAAAGGGCAGGGAAGCCCAGAGATGCCAGGATGCACAGCAGGGCCAGGGTCTCAGGCTCTTGAGCAGTGCTTCCTGCTCCCAGGCTGACTGGGCTCAGCCAGGCCTGGGAAGAGGAGAACCGGGAGGACAGAGGCCTCCCCACCCAGTGGCCAGTCTGCGGGGGATGGGGGCCTGGGCCTGAAGCCAGATGAGGGAGCCTGGGGCTACTGGTGAGCACGACACACACACACACATAGAAACACACACGCACGACACACACGTGCGTGTGCCCAGCATGCACTCTCACATGGGGATGAGAGACAAGTGGGAGGGTGCTCGGCAGCGGAGTGGGGAGCAGCCCAAGGCCTGGTTCTTTCCGTGGGCCGAGGGCCTGGCCAGCTCAGAGTCGCTTCCCTGTACCCGGCCAGCAGCCTCCCGCCCTGCCCCCCTGTGGGCCCCCGGTTCTCACCTGGTCTGACTCCAGCAAGCACAGGCAGCGGGTGGTGAGTGAAAGCCATGCGCGGGGAGCTGCCCTGAGAGGAGAGGGCACTGCAGAAGTCCAGCTTTCCTGACTTCTTTAGAGAAGCCGGGCCTGGGGGGAGGAAGCAGCAACACGGGCAGGTTTAGGCAGGCTGGGGCAGGTGGAGAGGGCAGGAAGCCAGCAGCTGTCCTTCTTTCTGTCTGTCCTTGGAGTCCCTGCTCCTTCTTCCCATGCACCTTGGCCCCTGTGCCTTAGCTAGGTGCCTTCTAGGCCACATGCTGGCCAGCCATGGCACTTCTGGCAAGAGGAACCTGGGACCCTGACCCCAGGGTACTGGGTAGGGGACAAGCATGGGGCTTTTCCTGCCCTGACAAGCAACTAAGGAAACAGTGGAAGATGCAGGGCCAGCACTGTGGAAGGGTAAGGAGCAGCCCCAGGAAGCCAGCTTGAGCCAGGAGTAGCAGACAGTGAGGGGCTGCAGGGACAGCCCAAGAGCCACAGGGGTCTGTGCCAAGGTGGCTCAGGCCTTGCCAGGCACTCTGTTTCAGGATGGACGCCCAGCCAGGGGCCCTCAGGAGGGAGATGACAACAGGACAGCAGAGACAGGCTGGAGGGATGAGCCAGAGTGGGGAGGGTGGGGGGCGTGGTGCAGAGCCAGTGGGAAGGTCTTCCTGGGCCCGGGGACTCAAAGCTAGGCCCTGCTTTGCTCCTCGTGCCACAGGCAAGAAGGGTAACACTCGGCAGGAGATGGGCACAGACAAGGCCCTGCTTGAGCTCTGCCTTGGGCTTGGGGCTGCTAGCCAGCCACTGGCATTGCTGCCCACTGAGCCCAGAATCCAAAGGACATGGGACAGGGTAGGCCTCCCAGTGGCAAATTCCCCTGGAGAGCCTCGAGGCTTGCCCAGGCTGGGAGGGACACAGGGAAGAGAGGACTGCCAATCTCTAAAGCTTCGCGGTCTCTGAGGGCCAAACAGGCGTTTGGGTGGGGACCGGAGGGCTGATCAGAGAGGAAGGAGAGCAAGAGCCTCTTAACTGTGGGGGGGCGCTCTCAGCCGCCAGCAGAGGTGTTATCTGGCAGCAGCTGCGTGCCACCTGATAGCTGGCATGGTGGGGAGGGGGAGCGCCCCACCAGCTGCGCACAGCTGTCCCTGCTGCCGCACAGCGCCTCTCCAGCTGTTCCCCGTCCTGCAGCTGGGCTGCTTAATTGGCGATTTGTTGCAGCCCAGGGAAATGACAAGGTGGGGGTGTGCACGATGGTGTTGAGGGTGCCGAGCTGGGAGGGATGTGAGATGCAGGGAGAAGCGGAAAGGGCAGGCACAAGAGCAGACAGCTGAGAAGGAAGAACCCGGAACCAGGAGCAGAGGGCTCCTTGGAAGGAGGGCTTCGTGGGGCAGCCCCAGGCCTCACGAAGAGAGGCCCTGGGAGAAGGGGGCTCCTGGCTCAGGCCGCGGCCAGGAGCTGGGCTGCAGAGGTATCTCTCAGGCCTTTTCAGCAGCTCTCTACCTGCCTGAGGCTCATGCAGGGCCCTCCCCACAGAGGCGACTCCAGGGTCTGCAGCTGCGAAGCCTAGCACTGCCACGCAAGGCCAAGGTGTCATCGGGTCAGCGCTAGAGCCAGAGAACAACACGCCGTGTACACCCACCCACACGGGCAGCTCTGCGCCCTCAGGTCCCAAGATCTGCACGCCCAAGGAAACACAGGTTGTGCCCCTAGTGTGTCAGGCAGGGCCCCCTCCCTGAGAGAGCAGCCTCACACACGTGCATGCACACACATACAACACATGGGCACACTCACTCTCTTCCTCAGGGGCTCTCAGCTGCACAGTGCCCCGAGTCAGCAGTGGGTGGGCTCGGCAGCAAGGGGCTGCACAGAAGGACCTGGCAGGTCTGAACGGGCTTCCTCTGGATCTTCAGACCCTCTGCCCTTTGCCAGCTCCCTTGCCTGGTCTGATATAGCCCTGCCGGTCTCTCACTGAGTGCTGAGCCTCCCTGTAAACCTGTACCCTTGCAGGTGGCTATTCTCAGCCAGGACAGTCCTGTCCCCTCAGCTGCGCTCTGCAATGTCGGGAGGCATTTCTGGCAGTCCATGTAAGGAGTGTATGTCTGGTATTGGCATTTGTAGGTGTCACCTCTTACAGAGCACAGCAAGGCCTCAAATGCCACAGTGCCAAGGCTGAGGAAAGAAAACCGAAAACCACCAGGACCCCAGGACACAAGAAAAGAGGCTGAGGCAGCACAAAGAAGACGCAATGACAGACGGACTACTCCCCTTACGGGCCCTCTGTGACCCCCCCTTCAGCTCAGGCAGGCTCCTCAGCAGGTGGAGGTGGCCCCAAGGAGCACATACCTGCGTCCACGTCATTGGGCCACCCACTGGACTGGCTGCTGCCAGCTGCTGGAGAGCGGCCCGTCCCAGGATAGAACACATCGTCGACAGGGCTTTCCATCTCACTGTCATCGATGGACTTGGGGCGCTTGGTGGTGCTGGTAGAGGAGGAGAGGGTTAGATGGGCTAAGGCCCAGGCTGAGGAGCCATATATGGACATCCCTTCATGGGAAGTAGGCAGCAGCACACAGCACCATCTGGGAACCACCGATGCCAATTCCAAGACCACCCCCTGTCCCTCAGGCCTAACCTGCCTGCTCCCCCTTTAGGGCTTTGTGGTCCACAGAGGGGTTGCACAAAAGTGGGCAAAACCCTCACCTGCCTCCTCAGCCCCACCCACTAATTCCTATCAGTCACAAAACTCGTCATCAAAATAGACTATTTTAAGGAGGTGTGGGGATAAGGGTGCAACCCTATAATCCCAGCTACTCAGGAGGCTGAGGCAAAAAATCATAAATTTGAGGATAGTCTGGCCTAATTAGCAAGGGTCTGTCTAGCAAGAAAATAAAAACAAGGGCCAGAAATTTAGCTCAGTGGTTCCGGCACTTGCCTAGCAAGCACAAGCTTCCTGGTTCGATCCCCGGTAACCACAAACAACAATAACCACATACAGGGCCAGAGATTTAGCTCAGTGGTTCCGCCGCCTGCCTCGCAAGCACAAGGTCCTGAGTTTGACCCCTGGTAAGCACATTCAATGCTGGGCGTGGTGACTCACTCCCACCAGCCATCAATACCACATACCACAGTACTGGGCGTGGTGGCTCATGCCTGTAATCCCAGCCCTCGGGAAGCAGAGACAGGAGGATTGCTCAGTTTGAGCCTTGCCTACACAGTGAGCTCAGGGCCAGCGTGAACTACAAAGCGAGACCCTGTCTCAAAAAAAAAAAAAAAAAGACTGGACTGTAGCTCAGAGTTAATGTGCTTGCTTAGTATTCTCAATACCCTGGTTTTAATCTCTAGCACCATTAAAAAAAAAAAAGGGAGAGAGAGAATTTTAATGTAAAAATTTTAAAAACTAAATGAATGCAAAAATCTTCACAATGAACAAAAACATTCCAATTTTAAAAAGGCTAGGACTTGACTCTGTGCTGCAGAACTGGTCGCTTGGGTCAGCTGTCTTCAGCTCCCAGCCTTTTCTCTCTATGCCACAGTTACTGCTACTGGAGAGAGCTTTCCATATACCCGGATAACCTGCTTCAGACGCTTCCAAGGTCCCCACCACTGTGTCCCAGATCTCCCAGCTGAAGCCCTCTATGAAGTGGTCTCACCCCCCAATCTGGTTCTCACCCTGAGGGAGGCTCTTCTGACACCCACCCCAGGCCTGTACCCACTCCCGCCTCTTGGGGTTTAAACTCCACCTCTTCAAAACAAAAGCCTTGGATCCCTACTTCCAGGTGCCACCGTGGGTGTGTGTCCCCAGGGTCAAGTGCTGTGAGACAGCATAAGACAGCAGGAAGCAGGAAGCTCAGGGGGTGGCTGAGCAGGCCGGGCTGTGATGAGTGGCAGGCAGCCAGGAGGAGTGGGAGCTCACCTGGTGGAAGGAGGGGAGGTGATGGACCGCCGCCCCAGGGTCACCTGGTTTATGTTATAGTAGCTGGGACTCTCCAGGTCTGCCAGTGAGAAGTTGGGCCCTGATGCCGTCGCAACAGGGGCTGGGAAGAAGAGAGGCTGATGAGGTCTGGAAGGGGGTGAACGTCCCATGGGGCACAGGTCGTGGGCATGAGTAGCTCCCCAGGAGCCAGGGGAGGAGGCAGGAGGCCCAGATGGTGCACTTTCTGGGCCACTGCGGGTCATGTGACTCCTTTTCCCTTCAGAGCAACTGAGAGGAGAGAGAGAGGTGTCTGGACAGCTCTGCCCTACTACCTGGGGCCCAGGAAGCAATTCCACCCTGTCCCCTGCTCCAGGGCCTCATCAGCACGGCCCTGGGAGGTTTGAATCCCCCCTCCTCACCCCGTCACAGCACCCAGCGAGAAGAAAAGACTCACTCTGCGATACTCTCACTAGCTCCGTCACGTTCCAGACCCCGGAAGTCACAAAACAGTCCTGGAAACTGAGGTGCCCTAGAAAGGAAAGAGGGCTCATGAGCAAACCCAGGCTGAAGGGTGTCTGCTGCTTCTCTGTATTCTCCCCTGCTCTGACCTGAAGAGGGGACGGGGGCAGGGAGGGGGCTTGGGAGCAGGCGGAGCAGGGTGGGGAGGAGGGCACTGACCGTTGGGCAGTGGTTTGATGTCCGCATCTCCTTGCTGGTTTGAACTATCTGATTGTCCGGATTCTGCAGGAGACAAAAAGAGGACGATGGTCAGGAGCGAAGCACAGCCCCAACATTGGCCAAGCAACTGCCCGCTGGCCCTGTGCAGAAAGGTGCCCCTGCCCAAGACCCTCACCAAGTCCCTTCCCACAAGAGCCAGCTGGGGCGACCAGATCAGCGGCAGGACAGCTCACACAGGCCCACACAGGTTTTAGCTTCCGCCTGTGCAGGGTGTTTGCCAGTATCCCTGGTCTCCACCCACGGGATGCCAGTAGCACCCCAGCTGTGATAGCCCAACTGCCTCCAGACGCTGTGTGCTATGTCCTGGGAAACAGTCACCCAAGGGTGAGCAGCACTGGCCAAGAGTCCGAAGCCCTCAGGAGAGAGCCCAATGATGGCACGGTCCGAAGCTGGGTGGACCGAAGGGTCCCCCTCCCCACCCAGCTCAAGCCCCACAGGCCTTCCCCATCCCTCACTCTATCACTTAAAGCCACACCATGGGTCTCTGCCTCCCCCACCTCACCTATCTGCCAGCAAGCAGTGCCTGGCAACCCGGAGGGGGGTGTGCCCTGTCGCCACCCGCCCTGTGCCAGCCTGTCTGGGCTGTCTCATGCCCCAGTGCCACAGCTGCTTGGAGGGAGCCCCAGACAAGGGCCCATTGTGCAGTGGGAGCTCTTGAAGGCTGGGGGCAGGGAGGAGTATGTGTGTGAATATTTTGTTGAGCTTGGGAAAGCCCCCCACCCCCACCCAGGTCCTCAGAGCTCTGTGTGCCAGGGGCACGACGGGGACCTCCAGAATGCCTGCCCAGGCACGACAGCTGGTGGGGGGCCAGGCAGGCTGTGTGGCAGGGGAGGCATGCCTCGGTATAGAATCGGCTGTTCAAAGGGCAGTGAGGTGACATCTGAGGACCATGCCTTGGTGTGGGCCAGGGTCTGGCCCAGCACTGGAGAGCCCATCTCGGCATCTCTCTACAGCCCCTAGCCCAGGGAAGGATGAGCATGGAGCAGGCTGGCACAACAACAGCCCAGCCGGCATCCGCTACTCTAAGAGCGAAGGCCCTGCCATGTCTGAGGCTTGCGGTCCCAGCCAGCACCTGGCTGTCTGCCTCCTGTGCAGGGCAGAAAGGGGTGATGGTTTGGGGCCTATTTCCCCATCCTTTACCTTGTTCAAATTTTTATATTCCAGGAAAAAACAATACATCTTACAACAAGTCAAGAAAAAAAAAAAGAGGTGTATAACAAAAGCACTCCTAGCCTGTGGTTTGGGGTGCACCCTTCTGTACCTCCCCCCAGGGGCTGGGAAGCTGCTCCCACCCAGGGCCATCTCCTTGCTGACTGCTGCAGACCAAGTCCGGACACCCACAACCTCCTCTTTCTCTTCCTTGCAGGCTCTAGCAGGGGTGTGTGTAGGGCAGGACATGGGCCTCTCGGGGCCCACATTACACAGGTGTGGGTGTCCCCCCCATCATGTTCCAGACCCTTTCGTGGCTCTGTGGGTCTGATGCAAGCCCCAGCCCACCCAGTGGCAGGCAGCCCACCGAGCCTCTCGGACCCTGGAGAGGGCACACAGCCCTGGGTCTCCCCCACAGACCTTGGCCACCGACCACCAGCTCAGCCCCCATGGAGCCCTGACCCCGCCAGCCCACCAGGCCTGGTCTGTGTGGTGAGCACGGGGTTCCCTGCCCCTGCAGAAGTTCAAATGTAAAGGGAGAGCTGCATGCACGTGCATGTGCATATCTATGGGTCCACACACACACACACACACACACACACACACACACCAGCCGAGGGACAGAACGAGAAAGAACCTGACAAAGAGATGGAGGTGGGCCAGTGGCAGAGGCAGAGACGAATGGGCTCCAGGAGAGTGCGACAGACAGGAAACCCTTCTACACCAATCCACGGCCCGGAAGGGCGCTGCTGTTATTACCATCAACTCCAAGGAACTGCAGCGTCCAGGAGTGCTGCAGGCCAGGCCCGCCACGCGCCTCCAGGCGCTGCTCTGGGCGCTGCTGGCAGCCATTTTAGCCCTTGGCAGCCATCTTACGGCTGGCGGCCCCGCCAGCGTCCCCACAGCGCGCTCGGCCCGCTGAAGGACAAAAGGCAGAAACGCCTGGAAGCTGGGCTCAGGCAGGGGCAGAGAGGCCGGCCCTGTGGTCCAGACAGCTGCGGCCAGGGCCCACTGATCTGCTCGAGCTACAGCCCTCACCCTTCTGGCCAAGCAGTGCAGGGATCGGGGAGGGCAAGAACGAGGAGCTGGGGACACCGCATCTGTGGTCACAGGCAGCTCAAGCCCTCGTGAGCCTTGGGGCTCTACCGGTTCAACAAGCCCGATCCTTGCTTAACAGAGCCATGGTTCTTTGAGACATTACAGGCGCTGAACACCCTTGGCTCAGGGACGTGTCCCGGACGGATGGGATGAGGGACTTGGGGAGGGCGAGGGACACACTGCCCACCGAGAGCAGAGAGCTCCCGGCCAGGTTCCTCCACAGCGGGTGCTCTGGGCGGTGTGCAGGGCCCGGGGTGCCACGCTGTGGAGTGTCCTTGTCTGGACACCCCGGGTGATGGGTGACGGCACAACCCTGGGGCTCTGGACAGAGAGGAGGAGGCCCCTTTGTGACACCCTCTCCAGGCCCCGCCTCATGGCGGCTGGCTTTTATCTGGCAGAACAGGGCTTATCAGAGCCACCAGCTGAACAAACACACAAATCCACGGTTAGTGAGAAAAAACACTCTGCCTGAACTCTTTATCTCCTGTTCGCAGGCCCCGCACACTGCCCACTGCCAACAGCCAGGCAGAGACTTGCGGCAGCCAGTGGGGGGGCTCCGTGCTGCGCACGCGGCTGATGTGCCGGCTCCACGGCCTCGCCGGCCGGCTCCACACCCCAGGTCTCTGCTGCTCCCTTCCCTCCTTGCCCCTGGCAGTTCCCATTGCACGGCGTGCATGAGTGAGTCCCTGCCCACACGGAGCCCCCCTCCCTGTCTGCTTTCTCACCGGGACAATGGGCCAGCTGGTGGCCTGTGGGCCAGGAAAGGGGCAGGGACAGTGCTGGCTGGCACAAAGCAGGCAGGTGCCGGCCCCGTCTCTTGTCCTCTCCTGCCCGGCCCGTATCCAGGGCTGTCTCCGCTTCCCCTAGCCACTTCCCCAATGCGCCTTCTCTCCAGCCCTGCTGCCAGAGCAGTGAGGGCCCCAGCAGTCACCCTCAGTTTGGGGACACCAACCCCAGCCCCTCCCTGCGCCCACACTCTTCAGAGACCAGAGCTTCAGCCACTTCCTGGACGGCAAGCATCTGGGTGGCCTCCTTGGGCCAGGCCTAGAGGGGAACACCGTGGAGACCACAGCTTATCCTGGGATCCCCGCGGTCAGGCTGGCTGCCTCACAAGCATGCAGCTCTGCTGACTGTTACGGGTTAGGAAGGGGCAGGTGATAAATCTGGACTCCACAGAACAGGCATCCGAAGCAGAACTGGGCTCCAGGTTTCTGGCCCACTCCCATCCCCTCCCACAGCGCGGCCACAGCACGGCCACTCCTCTGCACCATGGTTCCTACACCAGTTGACAATCCGGCAGCGTCTATATGGGCCTAGGCAGGGCTGGCCATGGGCAGGATGGTCACTCTCCTCCCCAGGCCCTTTATGCCCCCAGAACAGCCATGAAGCTCGCACAAGGCTGCCCTTCCCATCCTCCACCCTCACCGTGGGCTCCACTTTCTCAGCGCCCCCACACACAGACGTTGCTTCCTTTATCAGGCCCTCGGCCTCCCCTTCTGTCCTTCTTTTTCCTTCAGTTTACCCCATTGTGTTCTCCCCGAGGGCAGCTGCCCGCTCTCACACACACACGTGTATGTGTGTGTGTACTCTCGGGAGGGTCCAGCCCCGATGAGGAGCCGAGCACGGCCCATACACCCCAGCTGATCACGTGTTTCTGATACAGGCGTTTCCCAGCCACAGACGGGGCTGTATTTACGGCCCTCACTGGGTGAGGGAGGAGTTCTGCTCACTGCAGCCTGCTCTCTCCTCGGTTCCCACGCGTGGCCGGTGCTCTTTGAGGAGGGCTGTGTGGAGCTTGCTGGCCAGTGACCTCGGGGACTTCACTCAGCTGAATGCTTCAGGGGTCAAGCAAGGTGCACAAATCTGGCTTGGCTGAACCCATAGATTGTGGCGGGCACATGGCTACCCTCAGGGTACCCATGACACTGGAGATGCCACCAGCCCCTTCTCGCTGCCAGGAAAGGACATGTAAGGCAGCAGTCCGGAGCCACCAGAGGAAGCCTTTGTTGTAGGACTGCCGGCCTCCGAGGACAGGGAGGACAGCCCTGGGAATGCCAGGAGCAGCGGGAATGTGGAGTGCGGTGCTGCAGCCCATCCCTGCCTTCACCACACCCCCTCTGCCCACCTCCCCCCATCCCAGGGTCTGGCTTGTCCAGGGCACGGGAAACCCAATCTCGAGGGGAACCAGAGGCCCGGCCTGCAGCCATCAGAGCTGGAGAATGTCACTATTGTGCCTCCTGAAACCCAAGTCCAAGAATTCGAGACGCCCTGAGGAGGGGGACTCAGGTGGGGGTTGGGGTGGGTCACCGAGGGTTCTCCCTGTCTCAGCAGACAGGACACTTGGGGGACCAAGAAGTCCTTGAGATCGCAGGGCAGCCAGAGGGCAGAGCAGGGCGGGGCTGGCCCGGGCTGGGGGGCTTCCTGGGATCCTCCTGTCCTCCGTGTGGCCCCGGTGGCCCCGGCATGCCAGCTCATAGGTCCTAGAGCTGTCTGGAGGTGGTGGCTTCCCCTCCGGTCATCCCTAGACTCAGTGTGGAAGCTGCAGCCTGACCAGGAAGCACAACTCTACAGTTGTGGATGGGTTGGGGGCGGGGCGGGGAACATGGGTCCAAATGGGCCCAACCTTTGACTGGAGTCACCTGTTCAGAGTGGGCGAGGAAAGCATGTGGCAGAAGGGGATGAGCGGCAGGAAGACGAAACAGTCATACCCAGAGGGACACAGTGGTCCATCCAGCTCCTGCCGCCCAAAGGAGCCCAGGCACACAGCAGAGGTCGGCCCAGGATCTAAATGGGCCATTCCAGCCTCTGCGTCTGGCTCAGAGAGGACCCCTTCTTGTCTGGCCCCTGGGTGCTCTCTGGGGTTCCCTGAGAAGGGCCAGGCCTGGCTCCCGCAGGGCCCCCGTGTGGCAGAGAGGCAGCAGAGAATGGCAAGGCTTCGCCTAAAGCCCTTAGGTTGCAATTGCTTCACGGTGGGGAAGGCTTGTACCCAGTCTTCACCCGCCGCGCTCTCAGGCAGCCCTCCAGCCCTGAAGCACGCCTCCACCCGGGTATGAGGAGAGGTGGTCCTGACTCATGCTGTGGCTCTGAGAAAATCAGGTGCCCACATCCAAGCAAGCAGCCCAACTTTCGGGGAGCCCTCTGGGGCAAGCTGCTCCACGGCCTCTGCCTGAAGCCTGCTACTTGCCAGCAGGCCCAGGGAGAGCTGGGGACCGAGCCCAGGGCAACACGAGGAGCGACAGGGGACCTGGGAGCTCACTGCTCTGACGCCAGGGGGGGGGGTGTAGCCAGGACCGAGCGGGTACACACCCTGCCGCAGCCGAGGGCACCTGAGGTGGAGCAAGGGAAGGAGCCTGAGCCACCTGCCTACTAGCCCAAACTCCACCCCAGGCCACAGTGGTACCAGGAGAGGCAAAGATGGCCTGAAGGTGGGCCCGGTGGTGACCCAGGGCCTCAGACATGAGGCCCCACAACTGTCTACACAGGGCTTGCTCAGTGACAGTGCTGTCCTGGAATTTTCAGAGGTGCCGAGGTAAGGAATTCCTGTCAGAGCAGAGCCCCCAAACCCAGCACTTGGGAAGCAGACGCAGGAGGACTGCTGAGTTCAAGGCCAGCCTGGGCTACATAGTGAGCTCAGGGCCAGCCTGAACTACAAAGCGAGACCCTGTTTCAAAAAAACTGAAGACCCCCCCCTCCCCCGCCAAACAACAGCAACAACAAAAAACCAGAGAGGGATGGGAGGGGACAGAGCCTCAGGGAGCTGCAGAGAGGCAACCCTGCCTCATCTGCCCCTGCTGCCTTTACAAACCAGGAGGCCCCCTGGGGTCCACGGCAGGGCCCAATGAGGCACCCCACCAGGTCAGAGACCCCAGTGGGTGAGGGGACAGTTAGGAGGAGGAGGGGAGAGGAAGGCAAGTGAGAGCAACAACGTCCCGGTCCCCAAATGACACGCATGCTCCAGAGCGCCGGCCTGGGCCCCTGGCCTCACATACAAGGCAGAGGTTGCCAGCCCACGGGGCTCCTCCTTGGGCGACCTGCAGGGTGGTTGCTCGGGCCTGGCTTAGGGCACGCCTCCCTCCTGGGACCTCCTCAGGCGAAAAGCTGCTCTTCCTCCCAGCTCCGCTCAGAGGCCACCTGAGGAAGGGGACTACGGCGCACAGTCCCTGGCTGGCAGGAGATCTTCCCTTTTTTGACACGGTCAGTAGGTCCAAGAGCATAGTTTTCAGCCCCAGAGACCATGGTTGGGGAGCAGAGGGGCTCCCTCTGCACACGGAAGGCAGAGCCAGCACGGACACTTTGGGTAGGGAGGTGCCTTGCCATATCAGAGCACTGGACATCACCCAAGCAAGTCACCACGCTGGGAAAGAGAGGTCCACAGATGGGCAAGATGAAGAGAAAGGGGGAGACGGCACTTGTCTCCCTACTGGATTCCATGGGCCCACCCAGCCCTGCCCAGCCCAGTGACATTAGTTCTGACGATGTCAGGAGCACAGGCGCTAGCCCTGAGGCAGGTGGCACCTCTCCTGGCAGGACTGGCTATGCCATAGCTTAGCCAGCGCCGGGAGACAGCACTTCCCAGAGGTCTTGGGGCCAGAAGTCACATGACAGGGGGTTCAGGAAGGTGGTTTCCCACCTTTCAGGGCTCTGTGCCCTCTCTAACCTGAGGAGTAGGAACTGGCAATGTCAGGAAAAGCCAGAGAGCTACCAGAGGGGTGCCCTACCCCAGAAGGGGAACTCACAGGGTTGTTCCCCTCCCCCAGCCCCTCTCTATTTCCAGTGCTGCCCTTTCTGGCCCTTTGAGCTGCCCAGGCCAGGCCAGGCCAGGCTGGCCAACATCCGCCCCACCCCCAGCTGCTCCTAGGACTATTAATAGTGTCCCCACCTTCCCAGAGCTGAGTATCATCCTCCCTTTAGCCGGCCCCCAAATATATTTGCCCTTGGTCTAATTATTCATGAAGGGACAGAGTCCGCTAAGCCATGACAGCAACCCAGGATGAGATGGGGAAGCCACAGGCTTTGGAGGCGTTTGGGGGGGGCTGCTGGGGACAAGCACAAGTCTGGGGTGTGGGAGGGGGCAGGAAACCCCAGGGCAACAGAGTAAAAAGAGGACAAGTCAAACTGAAAGAAGGAATGGCAGGTAGAGAGAGAGGTTCAGAGTCAGGGCCAAAGCAAAGCAGTTCAGAGGGCGGAGATGGGGGAGAAAGAATCAGAGAAGCCTCGGGCTCCTAAGGGCCAGGGGTGAGCAAAGAGAAAGGAGGGAAGGAGGGAGCTGTACATACTGCAAGGAACGCTTCCCAAAAAACACGCAGAAACCAGCACAGGGCACTCGGGAGGCTGAGGCGGGAGGATAGCCATGAATTCAAGGCGAGCCTGGGCCTACAGAGTGAGTTCAAGGCCAGCCTGAACTACATAATGAGACACACACGCACAAAGACACACAAGAGCAGTTTCACGGGCACCACTGCCCGGGCCGCATCCAGCTGGCAGAATCTGCCTGGTTGGAGGCTGAGGAGGGGGAGGAGCTAGGAAGACCCCAGGGCAACACCCCCCAGAGGAAGAGAGGGGATGAAGGAAGAGAGAGAAAAGGAAGAAGTAGTCCCCGCGGAGGGAAACGTGCCCCGCTCCGAGGCTCACAGCCTGAGCGCTGCCTCGTCTCTCTCCAGCCTCGAGCAGAGTCCCGCTCTCCTTGTTCCCTGGTGCCCCTTTCCTTTGGAGAATCAGTCCAGGAAACCTGGCAGCTGGGGCAAGAGGAGCCAGCAGAGCCCATCATCTCCATTTACCAGAAAGGGAAGCCAGGCTGAAGCTACTGGCCTCTGCCCCGGGTGTGCTGCTTCCTCAGCCTCTGCTTTCAGTACCTGGCACAAAGGCCAGTGACCCTGCGGCAGCCTCCTTCACCAAGGGACTGGCACCGACCTAGGGCGATGAGCACAAAAGCACCCCACGGTCGGATGGTCACCGGGCCCTGTTCCTGCCTGGAACACCACCAGCCAAGGTGGCCGCCGGCTGTGCTCAGGCTGGGTGAGTGGAGCCCAGGGACCAAGGCCATTGCGTAGAAGCCTCACAAGACCATCGGGCCTCTCCAAGGGTAATGCTCACTGCTGTACCCCACTTCTTGAAGCAAAGCTGAAGAAGATGAGACTAAGAAACCACGTTATCTCTTTTTTCCAAGTATGACTACAATGAACACCCAGGGGACAGAAGCACTCGGGAGCTGGTGCCTTCGCTCCCTAAAGAGCAGCATTTCGTACAGGCCAGGCCGTCATGCGTGCTCGTGAATGGCTGCGCAGGCCTGATGTCTCAAGGCTGGCCTGAGCAGACAGGGGGGCGGGTACCTGCGGCTCTTGCACAGGGAGCACAGCCCGGGCCATCTCTCCTCACCAGAAGCCCAAAAGGCCACTGTGATGAACCGTCCAAAGCCTGCAGGGTCTCCAAGCAGACACCACATCTGATGAGCGCCCTAAGGGTGGGGCCTAGTGGCTGATGTGGGGAGGCTCAAGTAGCACAGGGTGCTGGGCCTGCACCTGGAAGCCTGGAGTCCAAATCCCTGACTTGCTGCCTCTCATTCCCAGTCGGGTTCTGCAGTTTCCTGGTGCAACAAAACCAGGAGAGCAGACTGACACCCAACTAGGACCTGGACAGATTTTTTACCAACGAAGTGGGATGGATGGACTCACTATAAAGTGTCATATGTGAGGACAGTTGGGGCTGGTGACAGGGAAAAAACCAACACTGATCCGCCAGACTGGCAGATGCCAAACTCCCTTGCCTGACACCTCGAAGGACCCAAGGGCGCCTCCCAGGATGGTCAGGGTCCAGGGAGGGTAGTGGCGGTCCCAGACACTGTAGCTAGGTGGCGCAGTGAGTTAACACTAGCTGCCCTCTGCGGCGAGCCTGTGGGCTGCCGACCCAGAACTCTGGGCACGGCCGGGTTCCTCCGGCACACCCACAAGGCCGCAGCAGGAAGGACGCTGCAGCCTGGCCCGGGCCTTTGGACCCCAGATTGCGCACCAGGGGAGGAGCTGCCCCAGGCAGCGGCCCCTGTAGCTGCGGCTGCCAAGGACATCCTGTAATGTGGTGTGAGGCAGAACTTCCCCTGCGCTCTGATTAGGAACAGCTTGCCATGCGCAGGCCCGATTGAAGGGGCCATGGCATGGGCAGCTGGGAGAAGCGGAAGATGGGGCCTGCCAGGTGAGGGGCTGGAGAGGCAAGACCCAGGGCCCAGGCCCAGCCAGGCCTGCCATCTCCCCAGAGAGGGGCTGCCCTGCAGCTGGGGGAGTCTTCCTAGACTGAGCGATCCAGGAGCATTCCTGGCACCTTTTGGCCGTGTAGATCTGTCCCTTGAAAAGGAAGAAATCTCCACCGCCCACCCTTTGAGGGTTAAAAAAAAGAGAGAGAGACTAAAAGAGATCAGAAACCAGAGACAGGGAGAGAAATGGAGAAAAGTCAGGAAGGAGGAGAAAAAAATGAAAACAGCAATGTTCTGGTGTGGTGGCTGCAGCAGTAGCAGCAGCAGCAGCAGCAGCAGCAGCAGCAGCAGCAGCAGCAGCAGCAGCAGCAGCAGCGGCGGCAGGCACACCCTCAGGCAGGCGCAGGCAGGGCAGGCACGGAGAAAGGCCCCTTTGTTCCGCTGGGAGGTTAGCTGAGGTGAGGCCCGCCTCCTACTTCCCTGACCCTGGGCAGAGAAGATCGCTTCACAGGGCCTGGGGCTAGCCAGGCTGCCACTCTGTCCCCCAGTCCTCAGCCCCAGAGGGAAGGAGGCTGCTCGGTTGCTCCCTAACCCTGCCCTGCCCAGCCCAAGCCCTGAGGGTCACACGGTGGGCAAGGGTGGAGGGGAGGAGGGGTCCAGTGGACTTCTGCACACCGCACTGCCGCCTTAGCACCCTGCTGGGTAACAGGATGAGGATGCCATTCACACACAGGCAGCGGACACTCCACAGGAGCATGCCCCAGAGCTGGGGGCGCTGGCCTGCCACGCCCTGCCGTCACAGTGTTGCCCTGGGCGCTGCCTGGACTCAGCTCAGAAAAGGCCTTCTCCAGCAGCCTCGGGCTCCTCTGGAGTGGGGGCTGGGCTCTGCAGGGGCCACTCTTTCCTCACAGGGTCATCGACTGCTCCCACAGTGGGGGCCAAGATCAGGAGTCCCACAGCCAGCCAAAGCACAGGCTGAAGCAGGGTGGGCACTCACTGCTCTGCAGCTGACCCCGCCCTGCGCCCTCTCCCAGCACTGGGCCAGGCAGCAGCCCATGGGTTCTTCGCCTTGCTGGCCCTCCTCCCCATCCATTCTTACAGGGCTCCCCGTTTCCCCAAGAGCAAACCCTTTTCCACCTCTCAGCTCTGATCAAAACTTGACCCAGAAATGTGTCTCTGCCAGGTGTGGTGGTGCACGCCTGCAGTCTTAAGACTATGGGAGGTGGAGGAAGGAGGATCACAAGTTCAAGTCCAGCCTGGACAACATAGCAAGTTCCTATTGCGATAAAAGAAAAGTTTAAATTAAAAAAAAAAAAGAGCTGGAGGGCTGGAGACTTAGCTGAGTGGTTGAGGCACCTGTCTAACAAGAGGAAGGGTTTGAGATCCACCCCCAGTAACCACATACAATACCAGGCGTGGTGGCTCACACCTGTAATCCCAGCACTCAGGAGGCAGAGGCAGGAGGATTGCTGAGTTCAAGACTTGTCTGAGCCACATAGTGAGTTCAAGTCCAGCCTAACTACAAGGTGAGACCCTGTTTCAAAAAAAAAAAAAAAAAGCTGGAGATAAAGCTCAGTATGAAGACCTTGAGTTCAGTCTTCAATACAAAGAAAGGGGGAGGGGGCGTGTCCTCTTTCCAGGCAGCAGTAGGCTTCCACTCCCACCCCAAGCACAGAAAACCTGGAAGGAACTGGCCTACAAACTCCCCTCCCCCAGTCTTCTGGCCTCAGGCTTGGGAAGGACACACTTTCTCCTCAGGTGGTCTCAGTTTATCTCTATAAGCAATTGAGAGCAAGGAGTGACAGGAGGGGAGAAAAAGGATGTCTCTAACTTTACCAGGCCTTGGGCTAGGCCTCTGGCCTGGGAAGGCGGGACAAGAAGGGGATTTATCTCAGTGGTTCCAGGTCTGCCTTGCAAGCTCAAGGTCCTGAGTCAGATGCCCAGTAACCACATACTGCAATGCCAGGCATGGTGGCTCACCGCTGTAATCCCAGTACTTGGGAGACGGAGGCAGGAGGATTGCTGTGAGTTCAAGGCCAGCCTGAACTATAAAGCGAGACTGTCTCAAATAAAAAAAAATAAAAAAAAAGGAGGGAGCTGGAAGCAGGGCAGTGGCAGCAGCAGTGGAGGTGCAGGAAGCCTGAATGGGGCTGCAACACCATATACAAGAAACTCCCAGCACTCGGGAGGCAGAGGCAGGAGGGCTGCTAAGTTTGAGGCTTGCCTGGGCTATATAGTGAGCTCAGGGCCAGCCTGAACTACAAAGCGAGATGCTGTCTCCAAAACAAAACAAAAAACTGCAGTTCAGATACACAATGTCTTGCCAAACTCCAGCCTTTAATTCAATTAAGCACGGGACAGACTTCCCCAATTCTTCTGGGGGCACATCCTGAGGAATGCAAAAACACTAATCTGGGTGAATCCAGGGATCTGTAAGCGTGTGCACCTGTGTGCACCTACGTGTGGACCTGTGAGTCCCAAGGGGGAGGAGGGGCACAGAGTCTGCAGAGAGGCGCTCCCGGAAGGCTGAACTCTGGGCCAGGGTTCCCAGCCCCACAGCTGGGCACTGCAGTTGGCTTGCTGTCTGTGGTGGGCCTCGGATGTGTGCCTGGTAGGGTGTTGGGCAGCATCCCTGGTCTCCACCCCTCCAATGCCAGTAGCAGCTTGCACCCCACAACCAAAAAATGCCTGCGCCACCACCTACAGAGCTGTGGGACAGAGCAGGCCTCTCCCACTCCTTGAAAAAGTCCTCCACAACATCTGATCACTCACCTGTCCCTGCTAGGAGCCCCCTGAGGCGCTACAGTGGAGAGTTCTTCAGCTCAGCCCCGCTTCCGGGCCTGTCCTCCCTTCTCTGAGGTCACCTGAAGCGGTGCTGCCCTCCCCCCTAGGCCCTGGGGAGCCCTGAGCAACCCCCTTCTGGGAGGAGTGCCAAGAAGATGGGAGAAGGATGTTTATATGCTGCTAAAAAGGAAGAGGAAAAAGCAGGAGGTGGGGCAGGGAGGCCCGGGACTCCAGGTAGTGCGGATTGAGGCCTCTTCGGGGAGAGCGGAAAGTGGAAGGCGGGAGCCCAACGTCTGGCAGCCCAAGGACGAAACAGCCCCACGCAGCCCTTCACAGGGGCCTAATTGTGCCACAAAGGGGTCCCGCCATTCTCCACTCTCACATCCTTCACACAGCACTCCCAGATCGTTGGCGTTTTAGCCTGTCCCTCCTCCTCCACCAGGGGACGGGACCAGGGAAGGGGAGGGGTGGTGTCAGGAGTTGGCTCGGTGGGAGCGAGAGCCGAACTCTCCAGCTCTTAGGGCTCCGAACACAGCTAATGGGAGGCTGGCAGCAGCAAATTGTTGTTTACTTTTAATTAAGTAAACAATGTCGGCTTTCCGCCTCCTCCCCTGCCATCCCAGCCAGTAATTTGGGGGATGACAATGGGGTTGTTTCCTTCCTCCTGCCTCTCCCCTCCCTGGAGCGCTCCTGCTCGCCCAGGCTCACGAGCTTAGAACTTGCCACAGGCAGGGAAAGTCCCATCCACAGGTTACCAGCTGGGCCCAGAGGGCAGCAGGTTCCACCTCAAGGGGGCGCGATTCCCCGTCGCTAGGCTGCGAGCCCGGGCGGCCCGGGGGCAGACTCGGGGGAGCACTCGGGCTGCGTCCCACGCCCCCGGGCTCCTCTCCTAGAGCCCTGCTCTCTGCCCCGCCCCCACCAAGCAACGGTGGGGTCCGGGTGGGCTGCGCCGCAGAGAGACCCAAGCCCCAGTCTGGGAGGAGATTTTCTCAGGTCTCCTAGAGAACCATCGAGGGGAACTTTGAGGTCCCCAAGAGCAAGGCTGGAGCACCCCGCTAGTGAGCCACCAGTTTTCCTCGGCAGAGCTGGCTTTAGGCTGGTTTCTGCCTGTTGCTGTTCTGAAATTCCTCGAAATTCTCGTGAACAAGAGGCCGTACGTTTTCGTTTTTTGCACTGGGCCCCACAAATTCCGCAGCTGGATCTGCTCCGTGGCCGGAGTAAGTAAGGAGTAGAGAAGAGAGAAATCTAAACGAGGCACCCCCGAGTCCTCCGGCCTGGGTTGTGGGCACTGCACTCCCCGGGCGGAGACTGGCGGCGGGGCCCTAAGGCCCTGGGGAGGATGCGCTGCAAATGAAGGATCCTGGAAAATGGGATGCACGGGCTTGTGTGCAACCCAGGCACGCCTCATAAGCCTCTGCAGTAAGACTCCGTACCTCCCCAGCCCGCCCCCCCAACCCTACACACCGGGGTGCTGTACGTGCTACAGGCCGCGCACTGCGTGGTGGGAAGGATAGCAGGGAATCCCTCCAGCCCTCCTCCCTAGCGGCCTCGGGGATGGAGGGAGGGCCCCGGAAGCCAGCCCAGCCTGGGCTCCCTCCCTAACCTCCTCCCCTAGGTGTGCTGGGGGGAGGTGAGCCTTGTTCCAGCCCCGCTCCTCCCCTCCCGCCCCCCTTTCCCTACCTCCTTCAGCAGGGCGGGGGCTGCGGCCGCCAAGTTGGCTGGGGCTGGATGCAATTTCAGCCGCAAAGCAGGGCTCCCTGGCTGGAAGCAATTTTCTCATTAGGACCCCAAGCCTGCTCGCCCGTTGGTTCTCAGCCCTCACTCCCTCCTGCGAAACCGCACCCCACAGGCCTCCCAGCAGACCACTCACACGCACAGGGAACCGCACGTGTACTGAGTCAAAGGGGTGGTTGTGGGGTCACTCCCGTGGGGCTGGGCGCAAGGAGAGAGGCGCTGGCACGGAGCCCTGGCAGGAGGCCTGTGGGGAGATCGAGGCTCCTCAGCCAGCTCCTGCACCTGGATGGGCCCCAGGACCCAGTGCAGCGGCAGGCTGGCTCAGAATGACACTCCTGAGGCACCTTCCAGTCTTAGGCCTGTCACCAGCTCGGCCCCTTCCTGCTCAGCTGGACCCCGGACGAACAGATGGACTCTCGGGAGGCAGACCCCCTCCCCCAGCCCCAAGGCTGCTCCAAGTGGAGGGTGGTCCTGGCCAAGGAGGGGGAGCCGAGGCCCCGGGAGGGGCGGCTCCGCTCCTCGAAGACACATGTGGTTGGACTTAAAAAGCTATTAGGGAACGAGGCGCTGGCGGGAGTGCGGCCGGCCCTCGCACCAGAGGCAGGGGGAGGGCAGATGCCGAGGCGGTGAGCTCAGCACCTCCCGCCCTCCCAGCAGGGCCCTGAGGACTCGGGACCCTCACCCCGCGGGAGAGTGGGGCAGGCCCTCGAGGGAGGACGGGCTGGCTGCTGGGCCTCGGCCCCAGCTCCGTCCTGGAAAGCCAGCAATCAAGAGATTCCCCGCCTGTGTTGAGGCTGAGCTGTGGGGGAGGGAGGGGGGTCGTGCCAGGGCTTGGATGGAGCCCTGGAGGACACGGACAGGTCCTCAGCTCCCCTCCAGGCTTCTGGGTGACAGCTGGCTGGAGGTTTCCTTAAGGGGGGGCGTCTGAGGCTGCAGAGGGGGATTATTAGGAGAGCAGAAGAGAGTGAGGGAAGGGAAACTGGGCCCCACCCATCACGAGGCAGAAAGAACCGACGGAAAGTTCCCTAGAGCCGCCAGCTTGTAAAAAGCTCCTTTTCTTTCCAAATTATGAACATTTTTTAACGAGGGGGGGCAGAGCAGCATGGAGGACTTCATTAGGACCGTGTGTGTCTATGACTGTAACTGGTGACAGAGGGGTGTATCTGGGGACATTCCAAAGTGTTTTAGGCCCAAGGCCATCCCTCCTTGGGGGCCCTCCCCAACCTCTCACAGTTTCTTATTTTCAGGGCTCCCGTCACTAACCCACCAGGGCTGACTCAAGGAGGTCACCCCCAGTCCTGTTACAGAGCAAGATGGGGGGGTAAAAGGGGTGCAGGAGGACAAGGCCTGGGGACCAGCAGGCTGTGTGCCAAGGACCCAGCTCCTTCCCACTAGGTTAGAGCTCCAGAGATCCCTGCCAGCCCCCCAGATCCCCACTGAGGCCACTCTGACCCCGCAGCTGAAGGGGGGGCTCCTGTTACACAGTGTGTGTCAGACACTGTGTGGGGTTTTTGGAGCTAGATATGGTGGTTATTCTCCCCATTTCCACAGGTAAGAAAACAGGCTCCTTGCAGCCACCAAGATGAGCAAGGGCACGACAGAGCCATCTCATCCAGCCCCCACCCCTGGCCAAGTTCTCCTAGGGGTCTGTCCTCTGAGCCCCAGTCAGATCGCCCGCGGGAGAGGTGGGCACTGTGGGAGGACCTGCACAGGCCGGGGACGGGGGTCTGCTCGAGCCCCCAGCAGTCAGGCGGGTGCAGGCTGGATGGGGGAGGAGCTGACCACGGAGCCGGGAGCCGGGATCCTCGCTCAGGAAACATGCAAAGAATGTGGTTGGCAGTGGGCCAGTGGGCCAGGACCACAAAGAGGCCTTTGTTTTAGAAGGTGTCCAGGGAGTGGACGGACAGAATGGTTGAGGTGGGGGCAGCACCCCTCGGGGGAGGGACCAGGAGAGGATCTCTTCACTGCCCCCCACTCTCGGCCCCCGGTGCAGGTTCTCCCATCAGGTCCAGTCATGGGCAGGCACTCCTGGGGCCAGGGTGCACTGCTTCTCAGCTCCCAACCCCTCTGGCTGGAGAGCTCTGTCCCCATCCTCTCTTCTGAACCCCTAAGTTCTCGAAGTTCTCGGGGAGCCTGCTGAGGTCATCCTCTACCCCACCTACCCTAAGGCTGGGACTTCCCTGCAGGAGGACCCCCCCCCCCGCGCCCCGCGCCAGGGGTGGAGAAGAAGGGACTCTAGCCTCCAGGTGCACCGTCCAGAAACATCGGAGTCGCTCAGTCCTTGCTTCCCTCTGGGGCAGGAGGAGAAGGGCCCTGGATCCCTTTCCCTCCCCCTTCCTCCTCTGCCACTGTAGGATTTCTCTGGCCCCTTCTTGGCATCTGGAAAAGTTTGGGAAACTTAAAATTTTTTTTGGAGATTTTTGTCTATTACTCCTCAGCCCTGTCACGGAGCCACAGCCAAGGGGAAGGAGGAAGGTGGGGAGGTCTGGCAGTGGGGGACAAGAGTAAAGTCAGAGGAAAAGCAGAGTGCTTGGGGAGGAGAGACACTCCCAAGAGCGCCCTGCAGCGGCCCTGACCCTCTGTAGGCTTCCTGGGACCACCAGAAAGGCACTACAAAGCCCCTTAGCCCAGCCCTGCACACTGGGCCCACTAGGGTCCTTCCCCTGCAGCCCCTGACAGGTGCAGTCACGGCAGGCGCATGGTCTGGGCCGGGGGCCATCAAGGGGGGATGGCCAGGGGCAGCGCAGGCCAGGACAAGGCAGTCAGCTCCCCAGCTTCCACCCGGATTTCCACCCCTGGGAGAGGACAAGGGAGCAGCAGGACAGGTACGGGATGGTTGTTCCAGTGCCCCCTGGGCTGGCCTCCAGAGTGGAGGGGAGGCTCGCCCTGCCGCCTCCACAGTCGGCCCCAGGGGACAGACAGGAGGGTCAATGACCCTGTGCTGTGGGAAAGCCGGCCGTAGCCCTGTGAGCCCCCCTGCCGCCATGGCCCCCGGGGCACCAACGTAAGGCCTGGACTCGGCCTGCCAGTGGGACAGGGAGGGGAAATGTGGGGGATGGGGCCCGAGGGCAGCTAGCTGCTCCCCTGGCATCATCCTATCAAACCCTGGCACTATCCGGATGCTGATGGGTATCTGGGCTCTAATCCTTCAGGCACAGGAAGGAAAAACCTAGGAAGTGGCACACAGAGGACGGGTGGCCCAGAAAAGTGAGAGAGGCTGCGGCACGGAGGGAGCCAGAAGCCATGCAGTGGGAGGGGCGCTGCCACCGCTTCCCTTCCCACGGCCACCGCCACCACCGCCACCGCCGCAGCCTCAGGCTGCTCCGGGAGCCACCCCGCCCCCTCCAGGCACCTGCTAAGGCGGCAGCCTCGGGTTGTGTTTCTTTAACCCCTGGGGCCTGTTGACACAGATTAGTATCGCTGGTCAGGGGTCAATAGGGAAGGCTCTTGAGGTCGGGACCTGAACAACTGGAGTTGTAATGAGCCACGTGGGGAAGAGGCCCAGGGAGAGGAGAGGGCGAGGAGGGAGGAGGAGGAGTCCCTCCGAGGAAGGGCCTCTCCTGCGCAGGCCCGGCCAGGCCGAGCTGGAGCTCCTAGTGTGGGAGGGACGTGTCACTGGCTGGCTGGAGCTGCAGTCCCAGCCGGGCCGGCACAGGAGAGAGCCCGGTGGGCATTAAAGAAAGGAAAAGAGGCCTGGTGGTCCTGACCTCCTGCTTCTCCATCTTCCTCCACCTTGGCACCCCTGAGTGGGCAGTGGTGAGCCCTGGATGCACCCCTGGACTTCCTTGACCTGCAGTGGGGTGCCACTGCGTCCACCTGCACACCCACCTCGGGCCACCTAGTAGAGCCTGCGTCAGTGACTCACTCGGAGCTGTCTGGGCCCCGGTGGGGCAGGTGTGGGGCCCTGGCAGCTGGTAGGACAGCCTCAGCCCTGCCGTTAACAACAGGATCCGCAGCACAGCACCCAGGCGTGGGGCAGTGGTGGGAGGACAGGAGAGGCCCTGTGTCTGCAGGGTGCTCAGCCACTCCTGAGAGGACAAGTGCAGGGGGAGTGGGCAGTCAGGCCCTGTGTCCCGGGACCACCTGTGGGGTTAAAGAGACTGCGTTTAACTGAATCCCTCGGGCGCTCCCAAGTCTGTCTGTTCACTCACTTGAATTGCTGCAGGAGCTACAGGGGAGCAAATTCCAGGGCACTAACACGCAGGTCCAAAGGGTAACGTGACGCACATTGCAATCCTATGCTCGCTGTGTGTCTGCTGGGACTAATGTGCCTAAAAGTCAATGCGATGAACGTGCACTGTGCACCTGTGACTCGCACGCTGCCAGGTATGCACGGACACAGAACCAGGGCAGTGGCTGCTGGGCCAGCAGATGCATCGTGGCCACAATGCAAGGACCCCAGAGAAAGGAGGAGCGGAGCCAGGGCTGAGAAGTGAGGTGGGGGTACTATAAAAGACAGAGAGGTATTCAAACATAAAGGAAAAGAAACCAGAGAGAAACGGGGACCAGGTGGTAAGAGCACAGTGCTGGGGCCGGCAGGCAGCTGCAGATGCTGGAACGCGCGGTGGTACCAGGGAGTGGAAGGGTGTGACACGCAGGGTCAGCAGGACCCCAACCGTGAGCAATGGGGCAGGCAGTACCTCTGAGTCAAGAAGATGGACATGTTGCAAATCTCTACGACATAGCAGTCCCCTCCCAGATGTCTGCCCTACAGAAAGAAAACATCCAGCTAGATCAGGTACATCACGAACTGTTCGGACCAGCACCCACAATTCCCCCAAAGTGCACACGTCCCAAACATCCACTAGAGAAGGGATGGCTGAGCAGGTGTGCCATGGTCGTAACCGGAGCGTTACTCAGTTTCTTCCAAAGGAACGGAGCGTTGGTAAGGACGAAACGTGGAACACGCCCCGTGAACGGAAACCATCACAAAGACCACATGTTGTACGATTCCAGTTCATACGAAACGTGCAAATAGGCAATTCCTTCTAGACAGCAGGTTAGTAGTGGCCAAGACAGGGGGAGGTAGTACAAAGAGACTTAACCACTGATAGACTTGGGTTGGTTTTATTATTTATTTTTTCTGGAGTAATGGAATTATTCTGGAACTACAGTGGTTGTACCAGGTTCGAAATGCCACCAGGTTGTACACTAAGTACAGACGCACCCCCCAAGTCACAACAGGTCTATGTGCTGATACACTTACTGAAAGTGGCATCCGCACTTAACGTACCTAACCCACGGAGCGTCGGCAGTGAGCCCGGCCCACCTTCCGCTAGCCCACGTTGGACAAGACCATCTCACGGCAAGTTCATTTTGTAATAGTGCTGGACATCTCATGTAAATTACGGAACACTTTACTGAACCTGAAGAGCAGTACGGGTACGTTTCCCACCATCCTAAGCTGACAAGCCTGGGACTGTGGGGAGTGAATTTTCTTATGTGAATTATAGTTCAATGAAACACAAATCCAGAGCAGAGGAGAAGAGGCTGAATTCAGAAAATGATGGGGTGGGGTGTAGTAAACGGACAGGGAGGCCTTGGGGCTACCGCAGAGCCTGTGATTAGCTCGGCTATGAGGCTCCTGCACTCGGAGCCAAGGGCGAGGGGAGCTGGAGGCTGGGGCGGTCACTTCTGGGGGTGCGACGTCAGCGAGATGTCCCAGGCAGAGGTCAGTACTGAGACGAGCTGGGATGCTCAGTACGCACGGGGACAGGCTCCAGAGCGACCACTGGCTAGCAGCTGACACGAGTGGGGTTCTGTACCCAGCCAGCTCCTACGCACGGCAGCGCCATGTCCATCGCAGGCCGACTGGGACGGGGTCAGTCACACTAACAAGCAGCACTGCCGACGATACAGAGGGACCCGGAGGAGAAACAGCGCAGCAGATCCCAGGAAAGCCTCTTTCCCTCCACAAGACAAACAGGGCAAGAAAGAAAGAGGGCAGCGGTGCCACCGTGGGCTGAGAGAGGATGCGAACGCGGAAGATGTCCAGTCGGGGAGCACAGGGGACGGGGCCCCCAGGCACATCTGGGGGGCCAGCCTCCCTCCCCCAGCCGCTGCATCCCAGGTCTCCACCCTGCTCATCCGGAGCAGCAACCCTGCCCGCAGCTCTGGGCCCTGGAGCTCAACACATGGCACCACTCAATGGTTTCTGGCACGGAGAGGAATTTATTTCCTGGACGAAGCAGCCAAAATCGTTCTGCACCTTTGTTCATAAGCACGGTGCAGTCGGAGCCGACATTTTCTAATGGGGCCAGAAAAGAGCAACTCAAAATGGATTCAGGGAGGGTGTTGGCGGAGGAGCGCTCAGAGACAGAACATCCCACGGTCTCCAAAGCCAACGGCAGGGAATGGACAGGGCTGGGTTTGCGAAGCCAAAGAGGCCAGGGTTTCAGTGATGTGCTGCAGGGCAAACTCAGGTAGGCACACCGCGCGGGCCCTGGAGGCTGAGCTGAGGCAGCCAGAGGTCCGACTTCGGGTTTTTTTCTTTTTCTTTGTGACACTGGATATTGCATCCAGAGCATTTAACACTGAGCTACAGCCTCGGTCTTTTTCTTTTCTTTCTTTCTTT
>PVIC010022663.1:0-27473 GCA_004025085.1 Thryonomys swinderianus
AAAAAAAAAAAAAAACTCCAGGGAAACAATTTGACAACAAACCTATTTAAAAGATCATTCTCTGTACCTTGACGGTAATTCTGTTTGGTACTACATTCCTATTGTCAAAATAGGGACAATGACTCAACATGTCATCAAAGATGAGATTATACAGATAACTGAAAAGGATCATATAACATTTTAAATACATGTAAGAATAAGTAGAATAATCATACATATCAATAATAATTTAAATTTTGAATAAATATAAAGTATAGTGAGTTGGAGCTAACGAAGTGATAAAACTGACATAGATTGCCTTTATACCTCGTGGATGGGCCTAACATTTGCTAATTGGAGTAGACGTACCATGGTCATCACTTCCCAAGCCCTAGTCCCTTAGAAATCACCTTCCTTAACCTTGCCAGAAATGAAGAACTGTTAAAAAGTTTAAAGAGATAATTCTGCCATAACATTTGGATGACATCTTTATTTTTTTACAGACATTTTCTCTTTTTTTTTTTTAACTACTTTAGTACCATTTTAGTTCAAAAAATGTTATGATTAGACCTGACAAATCCATTCGTTTTGGGGAAGTCATATGTACTTGTACCACATCTTCATCTGCGTACTGCCCCTTCCCGCCCTCTTTCCCAATTCCCCCCTTAAGTCGTCTTCTCAGCTCCATAAGTCCATCTCCCTGTCTCCTGTCATCTGCCTTTATTTTACTCTTTAAATTATTTGTACCTTAAAGCTTATGTCTTGGTAAGTTCCCTTTCAGTCCAAACTGCAAAACATTAAGTGCAGAAATGCAGAACAATAATAAAGATATGCCAGGGGTCATAACTGTAGTATAGCCTGTTTTAAATTTTAATACAAAACACAAAGTGTGCCCTCCAAAAGTAAAGATATTGGCAAAAACATGACTTCTCTGAAAACAATTGTCTCCTTATTTCTCAACAATTTGGGGGAAAGAAAAAGGAGCCATAATTTTCTTCTTATAATTTTAACCTAACGGAACTGAGAACAAACAATTGCTCTCTAAACTGTAGTTTTCTTATTGAAGATAAAATGAACCCACTCCGGACATTAGTAAACCGTCATAATGGATTGCTACCCTAATTAGTCCTTTTATGTCTATGAAGCACGAAAGCGGCTGGCATATAATAATTCCTCAGCAGCTTGCAGGCTCTTACTAGCGATAGTTGTGTGACTTAGGTTATTTGCTTCTTGGCATAGTAAATAGCCTCTGTACCGCTTTCCAAGTCTAAGGTCCTAGAACTGATAATGGTTTTCAGTAAATCTAATTAACACTTGGGATTCTGGCCTTTGTTATTAAAATTGGTACACGACACCACCTAGTGGCCACCAGTTGAATAGTTCTGACATCTGAAAGTGATTTTATCAGCCAGTAGAATGGGACATTGATTCAAATTTTCAAAATTTTTGCTAATTCAAGAATCATAAATTCATCTTTTACCAAATTAGGTCATTTAGTTCTTGGTATGCCAAAGAAGGATGGCTTAGGTAACAGGAAGACTCTTGGTGAAAGGATTTTTAGGAAGAGTAATTTAGGGCCAGAAATATGATTGATTACAAAATGGAAGCACCTTGAGATTGCAACGTGAAGTGAAATCACACACACAAGTTTAAATATCACTTCGTTGTCTTCTATGAGAAGGCCAAATTATAAAAAGCAAAATAAAAGACAGAAAATAAATAAGGAGGAAATAAGAACTAAGGAAGGGAATCAAGAGCTGGAGGAAGTGGGAGAAGGTGAAAAGATAATTAATATGCGTTACTTACAGGTACAGACTCCACTTGAAAAATTCAATGATTGTGTAAAACAAATATGTACTAAGGAGACATTTAAAAAACAATCAGAAAATAAGTATTTTATGTGTTATTTCATCTGCTAGAAAATCCGACGGGATCTACTTTTACAAACAGCCAAGAATTCAGATCTTCTCACTGTCCAAGAAGCCTGGAAACCGCAGCACTCTTCCCTCTGCTCTTCCCGGCTCTCTCCTCGCCGCCTTCTCCACACCCAGGCACACTCTGCTCTCAACACAGCTGGCAGAGCGAAGCTCTCAAACTGTTAGTCAGATCATATCGCTCTTTTTCTGCGCATCTGATTCTCTCAGATCTAAGGCAAGTTCCTAGGACTGGCCACAAAGTCTGCTGTGACAGATTCCTTCCCCACCCCTGCTCACTGCCTTCCTCTGGGGTACCAGGGTCCATCTACTCTCCCTTCCTTGTCATTCCTTAATACATCAGATGTGATTTTGATTTAGGGCCTTGTGCTGGTTGAAATCTGGTCTTGAAAAATTTTTTGAAGTTATCAGCAAGATTAATCTGAGGTATAAGTTCATATGTAACCTCATTTTGGTCTAATTTGGCTAACTCTAAAACTATCCTGTCTCACATCTTATGCCTACCTACCTCTCTCTGTTGTTTTCTACTTAGTGGAAATTAGATTCACCAAAGTTTATTTTGTCTCACAATGTTGGAGGTCCCAGTCCTTGACTGGGTGAGCCAGAGGATTTGGGGTCTATGGTAGGGTAAGTTGAGGGGCAGCATATATCCTGGTAAAAGAGCAAAGTACACCAGTGCTGTTTACCTCGTGGCCTGGGAGCAGAAAAGTAACACACTAGGATCCCTAGTTGCCCCATAACCTGAAGTCCTCCCCCCAGGCCCCACCTCTCGAAGGTTCTCCTTCCTCTCAACACAGCCACAGGTGCGAAGCTTTTACCACAGGACCCTTTGGGTGACATTTAAGATCCAAACCCCATCAACATACGAGTTACAAAAAATAAAGAGAAGCAAACCTGGAGACATCTCACTACTTATTTTCTAAATACAACACAGAGGTAAAGTAATCAGAGCAGTATGTTACTAGAATTAAAACTTGCACATAGATTCTGAACAGAATATACTGGTTATAGAAAAATTGGTGGAATTGTGGAAACTAGTAAACAAGTTGTTCAAAAATTAAAAGTAGGGCCAGAGATTTAGCTCAGTGGTTCCAGTGCCTGCCTCTCAAGTGCAAAGTCCTGAGTTTGATCCTGGTAACCACATATAACAGTGCTGGGTGTAGTGGCTCACATCCACCAGCAATCAGTACCATGTACCACAGTGCTGGGCGTGGTGGTTTACGCTTGTCATCCCAGCATTTGGGAGGCAGAGGCAGGAGGATTGCTGAGTTCAAGGTTTGCTAGGGCTACATAGTGAGCTCAGGGCTAGCCTGAACTACAAAGTGAGACCCTGTCTCAAAAAAAAAAAAAATTAAAAGTAGTTCTACAGGATTCACAAATACCTCAACCTATGTTTCCACAGGTAATGAAACAAATATCTTTAAGACATTCTGCATACCCTATGGTAACGACAATATCAGTATGGTCAAAATGTAGAGTGAACCCAAGTGCCCACCATTATGTGAATGGATCAAGAAATTCAATTATACATAGTCATGAGCTGCACAAGAAGTTAACTTTTTGCAGTACCGGCAACTGAATATAAGACCTTTGGATTGAACTTCATGAGCTAAAATGGGCCCCAAAGTCTACTTGAGAGACCTCCCTCCCCTTCCGGGCTCATTTCTTCTGCTCTTCCTCTGGATGTACTCTTGGAAACGCTTGTTTTTCAAACTTTCCGAGTGTCTGACATAACTGAGGAAATAGTCAATGGGCTATTTATGCACAGTGATAAAGAATTGTTGAAGGCTTTTGACGATGGTAACTGAAGAAATGAGATTGAATGGAGGCAGCATTTGTCTATTACTTTGGGAGGACACCGCCCATGCACGACCTCACCCTGGGCTCCCCACCCCCGACACGTGTGGGAGCATCTTACTCCCTTCTGCTGGGCAGGCCCCACCGAGGGGCTGAGGAAGGGCCTCTGCAGCTCTCAGAGAGGAATTACTCCACCCAATGGGTCTCACCCAATGGGACTCACCCATGGGACTCAGCCAAAAAATCAATTCACCATCATTCGACTCTTTAGTTACTTCAGAGGTTAACCAGAATTCATGTAGCAAAGGAAAAAAGTAAATATTTTACTGTTAGATCACTAATTTATTGAATTAATTGTTAATTATAGAAAATAGCTTTTAGTTTTGAAAACTATTATTTTTGTTGCAATAACTAAATATTTTGAGGAATAAAAAATGTGCTTTAGAATTTTCAATGTTGATGATTTTTAGCTTCAAAAGGCTATAGTCTGAAGACCTCAAGATCACTGTATTTTACCACAAATAGTATTAAAAATAATAAAATGAGTCAATTTTATTGAGCACTGTTCGTAGAAAGAATTTTGAAGTGTGAAAAGAGGAGATATGTACTATATGACCAGGGATGGTTTCAAAAGAAACTATAGTTGTGGGGAGAAAGGAACCCTTCTCCATTGTTGGTGGGAATGTAGGCTTGTGCAATCACTGTGGAGATCAGTGTGAAGATTTCTCAAAAATCTAGGATTAGAGATCTCATTTGACCCTGCTAGTCTCCTGCAGGTATATACACAAAAGAATTAAAAGATTCATAACACAGTGGCATATTGTATTCATGTTTATAGTAGCTCAGTTTATAATAGCTAAATCTTGGAAACAGCCCAAATGTCCATCAAAAGGAGACTGGGTAAAGAAGATGTGTTTAAGAGCTGGGTGTGGTGGCTCACGCCTGTAATCCCAGCACTCAGGAGGCAGAGACAGGAGGATTGCTGAGTTCGAGGCTTGCCTGGGCTACATAGTGAGCTCAGAGCCAGCCTGAACTGCAAAGCGAGACCCTGTCTCAAAAAAAAAAAAAAAAGAAAGAAAAAAAAAGATGTGTGTGTGTGTGTGTGTGTGTGTATGATGGGATACTCATCCATTAAGAACGACAAATTTGAATTATTTATACTTAAATAGATGTACATTGAGGACATATTCATAAGAGAAATAAATATCACACAGATGTGTAAATATCATATTTTTTCTCTGGAATGAGAAACTGAAGGTGTAAATGAGGTCCAGGATGCATGATAGGTATTGTGAAATCAGATGAAAATATTCAAAAGGAAAAGGGAAAGTAGGGAGTAAGGGGAAAGGAAAGAAAAATTGATGGTAATAAAGGAAACAAAACTTATATAGAGGGTGGGGTGGAGGTTGTAGGGAGCCCAGGGGAATGGAAAAAAATGAGAATCAAGATGTGTCATGTACTGGTACAAATCCTCAATATTGAGCATGACCATAAGTATATATAAAATGTAATAAAAATCAATTTTTTTAAAAAGAAAAGAAACTACCATTCTATTAACCTACAATGAGCTACAGATTGTGTTAGGGAATCCAGCCAACTTGGTACCCATTCTCAGCTCATGTAGAGAAAGCAGCAAGCCCCTCAGAAGCCTTGGTTCCCTGGAGGGGAGAAGGAGAAGTCAGGCTCCTACCGCTTCAGGGTTAGGGGGAGTATTAAAACCTGTTCTCTGCCACTGAGACAGATAGAAAATTACTGGAATGAGGGCTGGTAGACAATAACAGCTTCAGAAAGAAAAATCTGTGCCATTAGTCAGTGTTGCATAGATCCTACAAGACAGTTTTCCTGGCTAGAAGCTTCAACCGTGAAGACAGGGAAAGAGCAATCAATGCCCCGAAGTGTGTGAAGAATATTTGTCAGTAGGTGTCAGCAGAGGCCAGACCTTGAAGAAGCAAATGCTGTCTCTCTCTTCCTCCCTCCCTCTCTTTTTCTGTCTGTCTCTCTCTCTGTCTCTCTGTCTGCCTCTTCCTCTGTCCATCTTCCCCTAATCCCAATAACCAGGACACAGAATAATGTCACACACCCCCTTCTAACGGAAGATCCTAGGGAGGTGGAACATAATGAGACTCGACACTAAACTGGCAGTATTAAATTAGGTCAACTTTCACAGTGACATTCAAATTCGTAGAGAAACCTGCCTCCATCTTACCCTTCCCATGATGTGCCTCTGATTCCCACACACAGACATCCCAGGAAGCCATTCACTTCTTCAAACACGCGTCTAGATCTTTAGTCCTGCATAGTATCTGATAACACATCTCCTGAGTACCTTGAAATTCTTCAGCGACATCTTGTGGATGTCATGAACTACTGACACTGCCTCAGTAAGATGGTTACCAATCAATGAAAAATTAGTGATTAGAATGTCCTTAGAATTGTCACCCTATTTGAAATTTACCTAAATTCCCAAGAACAGGCAATGTCCTATTTGTTTTCCTAGGGAGTTTAGGGGCCATGTCAGCATTTTTGAACTCCTGTGACATCATGTATTGCCATCTTCTATACTATAGAGACCACACATACTCAAATGGGAGTGAAAGTCGGTATTGCCTCTTATTTGCATATGCATGTCCACATAAGCACCTCCAAGAGTGTAATCCTCTTGGAAGATATCATACTCATGGTGAGGATTAAAATAGGTGGACGAATGCTAGCTCTAAAACCAATGCTTTGCCCAGTTATTCACAGCGTTAGCCAAACACAGGGGGAAGTGTAAGGTAAGAGAGTGGATACAAAGTTATACACAGGGGAGACGTTCGCAGACACTCTTATGTACTAAGACCCTAACAGTTCGGTGCCATTTGTCTCTTTTTCTGTAAGCACAGGGTACAGCACACTTTCAGGACCGTGTTTCCTGCTGCTTGGCACTAAGGAAAGCTGAAGTGGAGCCTTCAAGGACATGGTATGCGTCTGTGTCATCGCTTTCAGGCCAGTTTTGTTGCCAGCTCTTACATTGAGGATTTGACCTTATAAACTGCTTTGAATTAGTTTTAGTGTGACAGCTATGAAAATGTGCACAGTCTCGATAACCTGTGTACTTTAAGGATGTTAAGTTTGGAAGACAACTTTTTATGTACCTTAATCACAGTGAGACTCTTCATGTTAGTGTTTCTTAGCCATAGTGGACCCTTGACTTATGGACTCAACTGGTTCCTGAAGGCTGGATGTAACTCAAGTTGGTCATGAGTCAATACAGCTAAGATCTGGTACGTGCTATAGATAACAAGAGGCAGATTAATCTTCCTTTAACCTAACTAACCCAAGTGTTTCCTGTGTCAAGCTGGTCGTAACTTGAGGGTTCACTGTATTTTTTTCCCTGAGTTCCAAACCTCAAACAAAAATTAATTTCAGAAGCAATAAATAATGCATTATACTGTATGATGCTTTCACAATAATATTTTGTGAAATATTATTTAAATTAAGACACTTAATTTTCCCCAGTAGCAATAATATAATCTTTTACCTATTTTCCAAAATTTATCATTCTATCTGTTCACCATAGTTGCACTGGTTTTTAAATATTTAACAATAAAGGTAAATACTCCTTATTAGATTTTCTTGCTTTCATCTGTTTTTCATTAAATTCACATGTTAAAAGAAAGGAACAGTGGGCCATGTCCCTGATACACTATTTAAGTAAACATTTTCTTACAAAGGATGTCTAAATTTTAGGATTAAGGAATGGATTCCAACTAAACATTCTCTTACTAATTTTAACTTTATTTTGATGACTGCCATCATGTTTTATTCATGGCTAATGATCATTTTCCACTGTAAACATGGGAGTTAATTTTGAATGGTTGGAAAAAGTATATGTCTTTTACATATTAATTTTTGTCATATGAGTTACTTTACTTTTGAATAATTTAGGCAGTTACTCATGCTGCAATGATGAACTTAGCTCACACACACTCTATCCTTAGCATATTTACTTTCTCTCTACATGAGGACAGCAATAGGCTTGCCACAAATATATAATTAGACCCCCTAAGTTCAAAAGCTTATCTGTCCCTGGGTGTTTAACCCTATTTCTGAAGCTGTTTTCTACAGTATGAAAGGATTTTTTAAAAATATTATATAACTCTATTAAGCTGTTTGTTGGTAAACAACTTCTTAAATAAACAGAAATGGCTATTCCTTTCCTAAAGTGGAGGAATTAATTCCCTTCAAACTGATTTCCCTGGTGACAATTAGACCGGGTCCTTAGGGCCAGCAGCAAACCAGGTACTCACTTTTCACTCATTAGTTTCTAAATTCTCACTTGGAATCACAGCAGAAAGTCCGACATGGTTTTCTGGGCTGATTAGAAATTGTGATCTCATTCCACACAAACATGCCCCCCAAAACAAAGATAAAACCACTTACGTAGGACACACAAAGAAGGCTATAGCTCTCTTCCTTAACATCAGTTTTTCCTTTAAAGGTTTTTGCCAGCTCAGATTGTCCATTTATTTCAAATTTTCTCTTTATAGGAGAGAACATGTCCGTTTTCTTTCTGAACCCTTCTTCCCTGCAGCTCTAGCCAGAAGCTTCTGGTGGGTTTGACCTCAGACACTCTTAGGATCAGAGACCCCAGACGTGGCTGTGACTGGGTTCAACCCAAACCACTCTGACGCTCCTCTTGCCTCTGGAGGCTTCTTTTGTAACGTTATATGTGACCCTATCTCCCCTTGATTTTTTTCATTTTATAACATTTTACCATATTTTCTCAGTGTCATCATGCTCTAAGTTTATTAAAAAATATATCTGTTATTTAGATGCTCTTTTTTGAAATTAAAGAGTGTAACGCTGATGATGTAAAATTACAGTATAACTTCTGCAGAATATCTCGGTTTCACTAAGTAAAACACACAATCCATATCCTTCAGATAAATAACTTTTAACCAAACCCACATTGTGATATTCCAAGTAGCAATTAATTCCACCTTATATTTCTATTTCTTTTGATTCTCATTTAAAATTTTTGTTATTTTCAGATTATGTCCTGTAAACCATGCAAGATCTATGCTGTTTCTTAGATTATTCTTTAATGTATCTGTAGCTCACTCTAAAGACATTTTATATGAATATGTTTCTTGTAGTAAATCTATGAAAACTTTAATCAGTTAACAATAAACAAAATACTTAGGATATTCCTAATGTTATAATGTTACATAGCACACTTCTCTGCATCTTCACTTAAATTAAAAACAATTAGAGAAAATACCTTACCCCAAAAGTTTTCTGGCCATGAAATCTCTAAAGTTGTTGTGTTATTAGCCATAATGTCCACAAGAAAGAAAGGACAGAAAGAAAAGCCAGTATATCCAAAGAGGCAGTTTGACTCTGTCTTTGTAGTTCAGCACAATAATTTTCACACAACCCCTCATATCCTTGTGTTTGCATTAAAGGAAATAAGTGTATCATGTTTCCTGCTTTTATACCCAAATTAGCAAGTGTTTTTCTTATCTTGGAATTCCACACGGTTCCCGAGACACAAAACTATTTCCTTCTCGTCATTTCCCCGGCTAAGCTAAGTACCTCCCCCCAGACACTTCCAGAGCTGCACGCGGACAGAGGATCTTGCTGCGGGTGGTTCCACATCCCTTACTGACCGGCTCAGGATCAAATGCTCAGTTGTGGGCTTTGGTTAAATTATGTAGCATTGGAAATAGGCTGCTTTTCAATGTTTGAAAATCGTGTCAATATAGTAACTGGGGAGTAAGGAGGCTATCCAGAATTTCACACTCTAGCAGATGTAATTAGCTTTTAAGAATCTTGGTTGCCTATTAGAATTCTTAGTATTTCTATTTCTTATTGCTATCTTAAATTTGAAAAGTTATTTCACTAATTAATTCATAAATATTTGAGGATAGGTTCTATAGAGTTTTATTTCCCTTTTAATTGGTGTTTAAATATGAAAAAGATCATTTCTACAATGACTAAATCCATTTAAAACCGGAAAGGGAACTATAAATGCAGAGCCTTACACAGCATGTTCTGTGGTACAAGGTACAGTGACCAGAGGAACTTGCCACTCGGGGAGAGGTCTGAGAAAGTTAGCCTAAGGGGAAGAAGTGACACTTTTCCAAGGATGTAGGTCAGTTAAAATGTCCAGGCTTTGTCCTTGACTTTTACTAGTGTAGACGGGACCCTCTGAACATTCGAGATGTTTCATTAGTGGGAAGAGTCGAAACTGTACTCATAACTGCATAGGAAACATGCTCTCAGTGATCTGTTTGCTCAGAGTTTGAAAAACTGCAGCACATTCACTTGTGTGAACCTTTAGTCACTACAGTATGGTTTAGGGTGAAACAGGAGTCACTTCTCACACTTGAGAGAAGTTTTGGGCAAATCAGAAAAAAAAAGTGTTTTTTTCACTTATGCTATATATATCATACAGGTTTTATAGAATCATGTTATCAGTTAAGAAAGGTAAAACTAGTTTTTTAATATAGTCATACTCATTTCTAGTACTTTTATTGACAAATTTATAGAAATAAAAATGTATTTCTGAAAAAAGTAATCTAGATAAAAGTATATTGAAATATTGTTCATTCACTTCTCTAAAAATATAAGGGAGAGCCTTCAGCCCCTCTATAAATTTTTAAATATCTATTTTGTATTATGAAAAGGTTCCTGATTTCAATACATCCTAGTTTCAGAACTACATATAACTTCATAAAGAGCTACTCTGGCTCACCTCTGAGTGGAACAGAGAACTCTGGCTTCATATCAACAGCCCGGCCCATTCCATCCAGGGTTGGATGCAGGCTGAGACTTCCTTTCATTGTTTCATGTTTAGCCACTGAGGTTTTCTACCAATAAATTTTCACTTTTGCAGATGGTCAAAGACCTAAAGGAAATGTGTTTTCTGTCCATTTATGACCAAGGAATTTTTCTTTCTTTTGTTCAAAGCTGGTCAATAGAACTGCCAGCTATCTGTGCATGTAATTTGTTTTGTAATGATCATACTTTTCCCTGGCATAGGTCCATAGGGGAGTGTCGATATCTATGGGATGTTCAAATCTTGTGACTCATCAGGCCATAACAGGAAGTTAATTTTCATCTTTACACAAATGTTAGATCTGCTTTTCTACTGTGCATTATCTCATAAGTTAAGGGTCCAGTCCCCATAAAATATGCCACATGGAGGTTTTGTTGATAGGACTTGCTGTCTTCATTCAGATCTCTGCCCAGCAGTCCTCTCCTCTTTAGGAGGAGGCATTCACCAACTGCCTTGTCTACTATGTTCCCACATTACTACTACTCTTTTTTTGCCTTACACTGCATTTTTGCCTTCTTCAGAGCACCTATGACTCCCTGATGTTATGCTCTTTATGTGTCTTAGTCTTTTCCAGTTATCATATCACATGTGGCTTTCCAATAATAGAAATTTATTTCTTAAAACCTAAAGACTGACAAATCAAAGCTGAAGTCCTTAGCAGACTCAGTGTCTGTCAAAGGCCGCCTTCCTGAGAGACAGCCCTCCTATCCCTGTGTGATAGGAACAGTTTCTCTGAGCTGCCTTTTTAAGGGCACTGATTCTGTTTATGGTCTATGGCTTTCCTTCTAATATCATCACTTCAGTGAGGATTGTAACATGTGAATTTTCAGGAGACAAATATTCAGGCTATATCAATAAGCTTTGCTTTTTTTTTTAAACCAGAAGTCAGTTTCATGTGGCTAGAAATTGGTGTGGTTTGAACATGGTATCATTGTGTTTCCCTAAGTTCATATGTTGGAAGCCTGGTCTCAGGTGAGACAGTGCTGAGGTGGGAGAATATTTAAGAAGCGAGGTTTAGTAGAAAGTTATAGTCATGGAGTCTCCAACATCATACATAGATTAATTCTGGTCTCACAGAGCACGGGAGGCTTCATAGGAGAGGGATAGTTCTCAGGAGAACAGGGTGCCATAAAAAGAGCAGGGATGGCCCCTCCCTGGCCTCATGCTTCCATTTCAACATATGATCAGAGCCAGGGAGGTAGTTGAGTGGCACCTGCACCTCGCAAGTGCGAAGTTCTGAGTTTGACCCCAAGTACCAAAAGAAAAACACCCCAAAAGTGTGTGATCTCCTCCACATATGTGCCCACTACTGTGATGCCTCTGGTCACGACCTCCTCATTGGAAACAAGCAGGTGTGGATGCCATTCTGTCGACTCTCCAGATCTGTGAGTTAAATAAACCTCTTTCCCTCACAGCATACTCGACCTTATTCGTTTTATGTCTGCAAAACCGGCCAAGAGAAGAACTTGCTTGATCTTGCTCAGGCTGTATTTCTAGTGGCTAAAATACCACATGACAAATAGTTGGATCTTTAGAAATACTTATTACATAAGGGAATGCAGTGATTTGGGGGTAACCTGAGGTGAAAGTACTTTGAACATTTCAAATCTGATTTATAGAAGAAGTCACCTAACACTTTAAAGCAAAAGTTAAAAAATCCCAATTCATAGTCATTTCAAATTTGTATATTCCCACTTATAACTTTATATAGTCAAATGGTATAAGAGCATCATCCCATTTAATCGAAGAAAAAAAAACTGAATAGAACTTTCTTTTTAGCTTTGTCTACTACATCTGAATTTTCTTTTTTCCATGTTAAACTGATTAAAGAATTTCACTGAGCTCTTAAAGAATACTGAATACTAAAATAGAAGAAATTCATTCATAAATGAAACATCTAAATCTGAAAAGATTCAAATTTTAAAAACCTGAAAGATGCAAATCTATTATTTTATCATGTTGGTATTTTTTATTTTCTGTTTATATGTTGTACTAGTTGTTATTATTTCCCCTACTTAAATTCATTTATCTTTATAAGGAGATAATAAAATACAAAAAAATCAAATAGAGGTCAAGTTACACATATGAAAACAGAATTCTAAATTTGACTATTTTACCTATTACCTTGCAGATAAAGATAATTAGTCAGGTCAAGCATATAGCTTCTTTCACAGTAAATGTCACTATGATTGACTGACTGAGAATTAGACATGTAATGAACAGATTAAAAAGAGAAGCTGGCTCAAATCTAAACTATGAAAAGTGAGGCCATGTGATCAGAGAGCCCTGAGATTAGATGTAAGAGTTTTGGTTAAGTCTTTCTGCATACATGATCATTTCCTCTGCATACAGAGATAATCCTACATCTCTCTTTTTGACTTGTATGCCTTTTATTTCTTTTTCTTGTCTAATTGCTCTGGCTAGGATTTCCACTACTATGTGGTTCAGACTGAATATCAACCATGAGCTAAAATAAACTCTTCTCCTTTAGGTTGTGAGTGTTGGGTGTTGTGTTCCAGGGACAGTACAGTACTAAGACAATCCAGAAAAGTGGAAAAAAAATCCTGCATTCATAGAAGAATATTGTTGTGATGTCCATCTACTTAAGGTGCATGTAATTCTATCAATTGGAAACTTATATTTCTTAGAATTTTGCCTCTAGGAATTCTCTCAAATTTTGATTTAAAGTATGTCTCTTTAAATAATTGATTTTTTTAGGCAAGTTGGTCTTGACTAATTCATTTGCTATAATTTAACTTTTCAGCCTGAAATCAACTAAAAAATTATAGTACAAACATAAGCCCCTAATAAGTATGAGCACCAGCTCTCCATTAGCAAGGCTAAAGAGAAGTTTACTTGTCTCTCCCATCTCCCAGAGGCAAGGAAATGTGGGAAAATCTCCAACTGAACCCTTTGTTTTCTATATTGAATTGTATCAATAGCAAGGTCCAACAGCTATCTTCAGCACGAATATCAATTCCAGGTGTTTGTTTCTTCAGATTCAGTAAAAATTACATGTATAAAATGAGCATTTCAATCAAGCTAATTAACTTTTCCTCCTTTATTGAGTTTACAGATACATTTTAGGTATCATTTGAGTATCATTTAGGTATACATTACGGTCACATTCATAGTAGAGAATTTCTGCCTGTACATGATGTAATGTGATTCTCATTTTTTTCCCATTTCGCTGCCCTACCTATAGCTAATTAACTTTCTTATCACTGCTTATTACTACTCCTTCTGTTGTGCTCATGGTAAGAAATCTTATGATCTAGTCTCAGCTAATTTCAGGTTTACAATACAGCGGTGCTAACTACAGTCTCTTGCTACACATTAGATCCTCAGAGCCCTTTCATCCTGCACAATGGAAAATGCATATTCTGTGGTCAGTATTGTCTCCTCTCCACTCCCTCCTGCTCCTGGAAACCATCAGCTTACTCTCTGAACCTCTGTTTCTATTTTATATGTTACATATAAGTAACATATAAACATATAACATGTTATATATTAAATATTTTAAAATTATATGCCATCTACTGAGCACCAAATAGCTATCACATGGACCTTGATTATTCAACTGATATGATTTATGACTTGTAAACTATTTCAGTCACTAGATATTATTAACCTAGGAAAGTTGTTTTCACTTTAAGACCATACTAGTAGTTGCTATTGGACATTATTTTATATATAAAAATTTTGATTAATTTTTAATGACAGCTGACATTTATTGATGACTCTTAGGCATGTAGAGTATATATTCATTGACTATGTGGTGACTTTTGGGAGAAGTGTTAGACCAAACTTGAAAACTATCTTGATCTTTTTAATGAGAAAAATTCATTGAAATCATTTTGTTTCATAATTTATTATACTGCCTCCATACATGGGCTAATGGATGTCCATATGACTTTTTATTTGGTAATTGTTCGCTTTCAGAGTCAGAGCCATTGAAACAGTGGCAGTGCTGATCATTTGAAGAACGTTTTTATTTCAGTGCTTTCTCCAGAGGATTGTGCAGAGGATGGAGCTGTTTGTCCAGATTGTTTTATGATACACTTCATCAACCTACACTCTCAGACATTTCTATGTGTAATTTCACTTCTCTTGTTTATTTTTATCTTATTTATTTATCATTTTCATTCTCATTCACTGTTTCTACTTCCATTTCTTGAACAACAACCATGTCTGTGTTAATAGTCTATATTTTGATGAATATAAAATATGTAGGATTTGAGCATTTGGTAATATCACAGGTCATGTTCACATTCTATTACTTTTTTTCAAAAGCACTGTTTTTTAGTCCTGTCTACTTTTGTTTGTTTGAGTATCTAGCCTGGTGTATAGTGTTTGATGCATTATAGAGGTCCACATCACCATTTTACTCATTCAGCTTTAAATTCTCTCTCATCAGCACACAATGGATTATGTTTATATGAATTGTTTTTTGCTCAAATTTTATTTTGCCTACTTTAAAGCATTTTACTAATTAATATTTCAAATCTGATTAATTCAAATGTGCTTTGTTGTTCTTTCAACTGATTTCACTAGTATGTTTGGTCATGTATTTGATAATGTTTTGTGGAGAGTTTATATTCAGTTGAAGATAATATATGGGAGTTCTGAGTGACAGGAGAGAAGTTACCTTTTTCTAGAAGTATTGTACATTTTTATCTCTGCTGAGCAGTAGGTTCACTTCCAACCTGGGACTACTTAATTATTACCTTGGTGTGAAGTGTCTCTCCAGCTACCATAAATTTCAACCCTATGCCTACAAGATTATAGATCAATGTTTACAACTTCTCAGACAAAACCTCTCTCTAGAAGTCTCAAGGCTATGACAAGGTAGATATTTTTCTCCTTACCTCTTTGTTCTTATAGGAAGAATTCTTCAACACTAATCTTTTCAAGCATATCCTTTTTTTTTTGAGACAGGGTTTTGCTTTGTAGTTCAGGCTGGCTCTGAGCTCATTGTGTAGCTCAGGCAAGCCTCAAACTCAGCAGCCCTCCTGCCTCTGCCTCCTGAGTGCTGGGATTACAGGCGTGAGCCACCACACCCAGCATTGTGGTATGTGGTATTGATTGCTGGTGGGTGTGAGTCACCATGCCCAGTATTGTTGTATGTTGTTACCTGGGATTGAACCAGGGACCCTGTTCTTGCTAGGCAGGCACTGGAACCACTGAGCTAAATCCCCGCCCTCAAATGTAGTCCTTTTAAGAATTACAGCTTTATTTATGCATTTGTATTCACTCCTCCTTCTAAGTGGGCCTCAGGCCAGTTTTCTTGAGAGTTCTAATTCTCAAAACTCTGAATTTCTCCTTTCAGCATTTGCTCCCAAGGAACTATAACTTAAAGTTCATTTCCTTCTGCAGTTTTAATGCCACATTGTTGACTTTGTTAATTATTACTTGTCTTTCTTTGTTTCTGAGTTTGGACATGCCTGTCTTTTGCTTTCCAGAGAGCTTAGAAATTCATTTAAGTGTAGTGATTTTACTTTTATCCTAAAAGAAATATTAATTGATTTAGAGGCAAAAGGAATGAAGAGGCAAAAGGGATGTAAGGAAGAGCTGACTTAAGTTTCATTTCAGACACTTTTTTTTTTTCTGCAGAATGGAGAATAGATTGAAGAGTGCAGCTGAAGAATGTAAACAGATTAAGATGCTACTCCAGTAATTCAGAAAAACTACTGTGCTAACTTTTTCTAGAAGTGGCAGTAGCGCTATAGGACACACTAATATTTATGACATGTCTAGGAGATAATGGTATTCTGGCATGTTAAGGTTGGATGAAATTTGAGGAATAATATTGCTGCACATATACCTGCTGGCTAAAGAGATATGAAGGTAAATGGCAAGTTGCCCCTGAGATATTCAAACAGAAACTTGAGGTCAGCAATTGAATACAGTGACTAGAAGTCTGAAAGCAAATAGGTTGTGCATATAAACATAAATTTGTTTTTGTTGTGCTTTTGTTTTTCTTTTCTTTTTTGATATCTTTGCAGAGAAGAGAGTGGATGAGTTCACTCTTCAAAAACAATATGGGAATCTGGGAAAAAAAGTCCTTGGATTGAACTTTAAGAAACTAATTTAATATCTAGGTAAAGGAATGCCAGACTGACAGATAGGATACTGTTAGTGCCAAAGGGAGAATGCAGGAAAATGTCCTGTCACAGCCACTAGGGGAACGCAGGATTTGAAAAGAAATGGAAATTCAATAGATTTAGGCCCACAGTTCTCTCCAAAACAATCTATGGATTTAACAAAAATTGCTATCACAATCCCAGCAAGATGTTTAACAAACATAAATGAGCTTACTCTGAAATCTATATAAAAGAGTACAAGCTATAGAACTGCTTTAAAAAGCTTCCAAAAGAGGAATAAAGGAGGAAGAGTCATCTTCTCAGTATGTAGCCCCAGTACAAGATAACCCAGTACCAGCAAGCAATCCACATGTGAAATGGTAAAACAGAATATAGACAAAAATATAGACATACATGCTCAGCTGGTCGTTTTCACTGTGCAGAAGCAGCTCAGTGGAGGTAACCTTTACATCCTAGTGGGAGACAAGTAGATGTCCAGAGTGAACAGTTAACAACTCACAAGTGCTTCAAGCAGAATCTCATACGTCATACAAAGGTTAACTGATTGGAGTCCCAAACTTTATTATAAAACCATAAAAATGTAGCTACATTATTAAAAATGTGAAATTTTACAAAATGCACATCAATATAAATACACAGAATTTATAATTCTTAGACACTAAAAGCACAGCCTATAAAAGGAAAGATTTGTAAATTACACTTCATCAAAATTTTATCTTTAACTTGCTGAAGAAAGAACTGCCTTAGAAAAAGGAAGAGCCAGGCATCTGAAGAAATATTTGCAAACTACATATTTGACAAAGGATTAACATCTAAAGTATATATCATCCTTTCAACACTCAACATTCAAAAAGAATCCAGTTTGAAATGGGCCCAAAGAAAACCACAGATCTTCCAACAAAGAGGACATGAAGGTCGCAGATGAGCTCCTTAAAAATACTCCACACCATGAACCCTTAAAGCAACACGAATATCCCGCAGTGAGATACAGTGTACCACCTGCCAGAGTAGACACGATTTTTAAAGAGAAAGAATATTTAAAGATGTTACTGTACATTGAAGAACTAAAACAACAACACACCCCAGACTTCAAGATATAATGGGGCATCAGCTACTGGAAAGATAGAAAGAGAAAATCAGAATCATTAGAACAGGAAAGGTGAGAGAAGGATCCCTGAGGCCAGGCCATAGATGTGCTCTCTGCTGCTGTCTTTTTTTAAATTTTTAATTCTTATTTTTTATTAGTAAATGTTCACAGCGCATAGTGGTAACATTTGCTGTGGGGAGTTGGCACAGGTACCTAACATGCATCGGTTCTGTTCTCATCCTCCCCCTCTTCTCTCCTCTCTCTATGCCCTGGTCCTCTTCTCTACTGTAAAAGATTTCCTATTTCTTATTTTTTTTTATTTTGCTGTTTATTTATGCTTTGAGTTTCTCAATATTTAAACTTGTGTCTGATTTATTTTATTTATTATTATGTTAGTGAGATGACTCAAGTTTATCCTTCTTTATGGTGGAGTGAATAAAATTTTTAAAAATAGCAACACTAAATGCTGGCAAAGATGAGGAAAAATTGAAGTGCTACTTAAAATGTCTAATGGCAATGGTAGAGATGCTGTAGAAGATACTTTCTTAAAACCTAAATACACAATTAACACAGAACCCAATAATTATATTCTTGGTTTTTATCTGCTAGTAACAAAAACTTATGTCCTACACAATCCTATGCAAGAGTGTTTGTAGCAGCTTTAGGCATACTAACTTCAAAGTGGAAACAAATCGCATGTGCTTCAGTGAGTAAATGGTCTAACTGGCATGTCTGTCCCATACAATACTACTCAGCAATGAAAGGAATAAAATGTCATAGCAATGGCTTTGGTGAATCTTATCTTGAGTGAAAAAAAAATCAGTCCTCAAAGGTTGCACAATGTATGGTTCTTTTCCTAAAATTTCTTAAAATGACAAAGTTATAGATGTATAGAACTAGCTAGTGGTTAGCGCGGGTTAAGGATAGAGGAAAGGGGCGACACAAGAGAAAAGCTTTGCGATGGTGGAACCGTTCCGTATGCCGACCGGTGGCTATAGGCACCCACATTTGTGATGGGATTGCACAGAAACAGTGTGTCACCCACACATGCAGCTGTGAACTCCAAGATCAGTGGACTGGGTCGCCACACCCACCCTGGTTGTAGTGGGAGAAACCGGGTACAAAGGAGCCTCGCCACATTATGCGTTAGAACCACATGTCACTGCGGCCATCTCAGAACTAAACGACTAATGCTCCAAGCGAAAGGCGGAGTATAGACATTGGGAACAAAGAGGAGTGAGCATTCGGATTCGGTGAGTTTTCAGTACTTTCTGAGACGTTGAAATCCGGGATGCAGCGGTGAACAGAACAAGAAAATGCAGGAAGAAGCTTCTGGGGGTCTGACCCACCTGCCTTGCCAGTGCCGGAGAAGCCTGGCCATGAGAACGCCTGGTTTGGGAGGAAGTGTGGGTTGCTGGGAAGTGTGGACGTGTACACGGAGAGATCTACGGCAAGTGCGTTTCCTGTGCAGTCAGCGTTCATTCCCCGAACCTCCCGGAGGCTCCTTAGAGCCAGCGAGCGGGACCTTCCCCACCCCGCTCCTCCAGTATCCTCCCCACTCTTCTCCTCCAGCCACCACTGCATGGTAAAAATGACCCATGTGAGGGCTGGGAATTTAGCTCAGTGGTACCGCACCCACCTTGGAAGCACAAGGGCCCGAGTTGGATCCCCGGTTCCACCAAACAAACAAACAAACAAACCTAAAAACAAACAAACAAAAAAACTGGCCCATGTGAACATTTGACAAAGCTCATGAACCCCAACATTTACAAGGCTTCTTAACTCTGTTCTCACTTCCTCATGGCAAAGCAAAGGTCTTCTCTGTAACTTGGATATTCGTATAATACCTGGCATGTGTGAGGGTGGTAAGAATTACGTGACAGAATTCATAAGCATAACTCGCGCAGCATCTCTTAGGATGCATCAGTTTTAATCAATAAAGCACAGCAACAGCCTCAGTCCTGAGGAGGGAAGCACAGAGAAGGGCGCGGGCGCGCACCGTGGGTCGTGGGTCGGAGCCCGGGGAGGGATCTCAGGGTATTTACTGTGCTGTGCTAGTCAGTGTCGCTTTGCAGTGCACGCCTTGCATCAGATCGAAAGCGCCTCGTGAGTCTTGCATTTGTATCAGGATCCCATGTGGAGGGATCTCCTTGTGCCTTCAAGGTTCACGTAAATACACCCCACAGGGGCCCCTCCGGGCCTTTTCTCAGGAGCACCGGTGCTGAGTGCTGGGTGCTAACGGACACTTATCTATAACTGGAATGTTCTAAGTGACTCTGCAGAATGAGTCGGGGGACTCTTGCTTCTCTGCATTTTCTCCTCCAAGCCCAGGGCCGATGTAGAGCTTTAGGCCGCGAAGGCGTCACCGCTCATGAGTGTCCCCGAGCCCGTTAATGCCAGCGGGCCTTTCTCCTGACCGATGAGTCTCCGACACAGCACCATGCCCGTAAACCCCGGCTCTGTTTCCTTTAAAGCTTATTTGACACGAGAATAAATGTCCCAGTGCCTGAGGGCTATGCAGCATGCAACGCCCCTATCAAAAGCCTGAGAGCCTCATTTTAGCTTTCGTCTCTAATGTGAAAGACTAGAAGTTGTATTTCTGCTTAAAAATAATGTTTTTCTTTAAGCTGAAGTTGGAACACTTTAGTATGTTTTCTAGTGGCTTATCATTTTTAAAATTTTGCTGTTTCTTCTCTCATTTCATTTATAGACCGGGGTAGAAGCACATATGTGCGTAGCCATTTGTTATGATGTTTTACTTTTCTGGTCTCCTGGCTGCTGACTTCTGTCTCACATTTCTTCTTCCCCTCTGCCTCTCCTACTCTGCATCGGAATTCCTTCACTAGCTAATTTAGATGGCGAGGATACTCATCCCACAGAACGGAAAGGGATTCAGGAAAGGACCCAGGAAAAGCCTTTGGTTCAAAGTGTGGCGCACTGTAGGTGTTAGTGTGTGACATACCCAGGGCTATACTATGTATGTCTTATAAAGTGACTTGTAATCACTTCTCGGCCTTTTGGCTAAGATCAAGTATAAAGTGACTTGCATTAGACAATGTCAGTTCCACTAACCATTGCTTTAATCTAACTTTATGGTGATTATGTTCTCATCATGACTGCTTAGAGTTTGTTTTCTTTAAATGTCAGGCTATTATATGAGAAGACAGTTATTTACAATGAAATAATGGTAGTGGATGTCACAGGGCAAATGGGTCCATTAAGTGTGTGAATCAGTCAGTATTTTTGAAAAAAATATGAAAATTAAGTGACTAGTGGAGCAGAAAAGGAACATAGAATGGCAGAAAATATTTTTGAATGAATGTTAAATTTTGAACATAAATCACTCTTGTGTCTTTCATGGGACTATTGGCATCATTTAAAAATTTTGCCTAATACAAATGTGTCTTGTAGAAATGTACCTAAACAATAAAAATGCTCATTTGCATTTTTCCACAGGTGGTAAAAATATTTCTACCATACCAACTAATCTCAGAGGGACTTATGATACCTTCATAAAACTTTCTGAATTTTAAACAGGATTCATTTGATTAAGAAAATACATGTAGTATTTTCAATAACTTTCTCTCTTTTTCTCCCACCACTCTATCACTTTGATCTTAAAAGTCATCATCAAAATTTTGAAAGCAGAAAGTCATTAGCACTGAAGTCGTTGTTTTCAAATTGTATCAAGGGCTCATTTCCTCTTACTTGGCTCACACCCTTGGAGAGGAATGTGAGGCGAGGGCACAGCAGAGGAATGTCCTTGAAACTGCGCAGAAGCAGTGCGACTGTATTCCAATGGGAGTGATTATTTGTTTAATCACAGACACTTTATATTAGCGGATAACAACTCCCCATAAATGCAAAGTTCTCAGTGCCCCCACATTTTTCATCTTGGAACAGAAATTGTACGATAACTACTCTGAAGTACAAATGTCAGCTGAAACAACTGGTTAGTTGATGAGTACAAACTCGAGTTTGCCTCTACCCAAATAATTTTAGATTTATCACACATAGGCAGTAGCTATGCTCTCAAAAAGAAATGATCAATTTTTATAAGATATGGGGATTTATAACTTAACGGAAACTTGGAGGATTACTTTGGTAAAACAGGGATTCATTTCATAGCACAAAAAAGTTAAACAATAAATGATACCTTGAAGTAATGTCTAGATGGACTCTGTGGATCTCTACGCATCTTTACATAATTTTTTTTTTTTTTTTTTTAGCTTTTTGGAGACAGGGTCTCGCTTTGTAGTTCAGGCTGGCCCTGAGCTCACTATGGTGCCCAGGCAAGCTGCCGCGAACTCAGCAATCCTCCCATCTCTGCCTCCCGAGTGCTGGGATTACAGGCGTGAGCCACCACGCCCAGCATTATATGTGGTTACCGGGGATCAAACTGAGGTCCTTGCACTTGCAAGGCAGGCGCCGGAACCACTGAGCTAACCCTCCGGCCCTTTACATAATTTTTTAAGATTTCATTTTCTTCAAACAGATTTTAGTTTATCAAGTAATTTGTGGAGAAACTTTAAAAAGTGTTATTATCAAGTAACAATACACTCAAGTTCATTAGGAGTTCCTTCTTTAAAGTTCTAATGCATGAATTCCCCATAAAAAGTGATCTGTGACGTGGAGATAGGCCTCTGCAGTGAGAAGGTCTTACTTCAGCCTCTTTGCTCCTTAAATACTGAATGTGAAGACAAAATTTACCAAGATTAAGAAACGATGTTACTTTGAAAAAAAGCTGTGAGTTAATTAATGGTGTTAAAGGAAAGTCTGTGTATTCCTCATTGAAGCTAATTAAGTTCCTTTAATGACAAAGGTGTTTTTAATGCTAAGGGAAAAAAAATCTAAACAAAAGCAAAGATATGTTGTGGTGCCACAATATTGTTCCTAGATGTTAACATTTAAAAGAGATTAGTATTAACACCCATTCCCATAGTTTAAATCAAAGTGTCAAATCAATTCTTTTCTCCTCGCAATAGTTTCAAAATGGCTGAATGAAACAGAAGATCTAGAAGTAAGCAGGTAACACTGGCATAACAGGAAATATTCATAGGAGAGCTGTGTATGGCCACATTTTTACTAATGATAGCCACACCTGGCCACTTACATTTAAATTAATCAATAATAAATTCACTCTTTTAGTTCCACTGGTTGTATTTCATGTATTCAATAGTCACATTTAGCAAATAGCTGCTGTTTTCTTTTTAGTATCAAGTATTCTCAGGTCCTTTGAACTTTTTTTTTTAACTTTGAGGTCTTATATTTTAGTATATGTGCTGCCAAAGCGAGCACTTGAGGCTTTATAATGAAGCAAGTGTTTACTAAGTTGCAATATATATATATATATATATTTTTTTTTTTTTTTTTTGAGACAGGGTCCTGCTTTATAGTTCAGGCTGGCCCTGAGCTTACTGTGTAGCTCAGGCAAGCCTCGAACTCAGCAATCCCCTTGTCTCTGCCTCCCGAGTGCTGGGAGCCACCATGCCCAGCACTGTGGTGTGTGGTACTGATTGCTGGTGGGCCTGAGTCACCGCCCAGTATTGTTGTATGTGGTGACCGGGGATTGAACTTAGGACCTTGCGCTTGCAAGGCAGGCGCTGGAACCACTGAGCTAAATCTCCAGCCCAGCTTCCATATCATTAAAAGGACATCTAATGGCAAGGAAGAGCATACTATTTGAACTCGCAGTTTGGATTCCAGCCTTCACTCGACAGAGTGACATAGTTCCTTTGGTTTCTGGGTCTTATTCTATTACTTATGAAATGGGGGTGACATACCTCATAAGAAGTTCACAAACCCTAGAAATAATACAGATACATAGTGGGAATCCAGCAGGGTAGTTATTGTATTTATTACTCCACAGAAGGGAAGGTAATAAAGCTGTTAAGGACCACTCAGAAAACACTAGTATTTCAAAATAAAATATGACTCTTCGTTTGCTAGAATAAGTACCTTATAAGGCCCTGGCCCGTTTCAGAAATATCACATCAAAAATGTTTTTGATTATGGTAATCACAGAAGAATGAGGAAATGATCAAGCTAGGAGAGGAAAGTACCCCAAGAAAGGAATCAGTGAGTCAGAGAGAAGATAAAGAAAATGTAAAATGGCATGGAGGGAATACAAGAGCCCTGTGAAAGAAGAACTTAAATATACATGAGAAAAGCAAGAAGACTTAATCTTAGACAAAAGTTTCTTCTGGAAATGTACTAGAAAGATAAGTGACAGCGCAATGACATAGTCGAACAGGGAGGGGAAAAATAATTTCTCACACTGGACTGCAAGGAAATGGATTTTTCTATAAAAATTATTTTTCCTGTAGTAGAGAGACAAGGGTGTCTGAAAGACTGAAGAGGAAAGAGAGAGCAATCCTGCGTCTATTCCTGACATACTTTATAGCCTTGTGTGACTGTTTTGTGCAATTTGAGACAAGTAGATGATATTTACTCCTGACGAACTGAGTATGAACTGTTTTTGGGAGTAACTTAGCTCTGAGAACCAGCTGTACATGCTCTGAGATACCTCACCAGAAAGAGGCGATCTGGCGAGGATGTACGGTCCAGTGATCGGGGCAGCGTAGTGAAGGACAACGCAGGAATGGAGAAGAGAAGAGATGCTGTCATGTGTCTCTGGGGCGGAACCTGCATGAAGAAAAGGTCAGTCATCTGTGTCAGACTGCAGAGGGCCAGGGGGTGTCAGGCGCTTCCCTCGTCTTCCCCAGGTGAACCTCAACCACCTGGAATTAATTGGACACTGGAAGACACCAGATGTTTGGAAGAGAAAGAAAATCATTTCTTTCATATAAAACTATGACTTTTAGGGCAGAAATTTAGCTCAGTGGTTCCAGCACCTGCCTAGCAAGTGCAAGGTCCCTGATTGGACCACCAGGAACCACATACAACAATACTGGGTGCAGGAACTCACAGTCACCAGTAATCAATACCACATACCACCGTGCCAGGTGTGGTGGCTCACGCCTGTAATCCCAGCACTCGGGAAGCAGAGGCAGGAGGATTGCTGAGTCCAAGGCTTACCTGATCTACATAGTGTGCTCAGGGCTAGCCTGAACTACAAATTTAGACCCTTTCTCAAACAAACAAGCAAACAACAAAAACAAATTATGACTTTTAAACATCCAGAACCAATAAGAATAACTTGGATTAACAAGAAGTAGAGTGAAGGATTTAGGAAGAAAATTTTGAGATTACTCTGAAGCTTCAGGTTCAGCAAGCAGTTTCCATGTGGTGCTAGAAAGTCAAGTCAAGACCAGTTACAAAATTTATCGTTATTATTTTGCAGATATATTTTGAATCCTAATGTTGCATTATGAACAGTGACAGATACTGAGGTTACAACAATGAACAAAACGTACACCTGTCTTTTCAAACTTAGCAACAGTCCATATCTGAAAACAGCTTTATTTCACTCACCATTTGTACAGTTAATCTAGTAAATACATATGTCTTATTGACAAGGACAATCGTTTGGAGAAGTGACCCATTGTCAGTGAAGTGCTTCAAGGAGTTCACCAGAAGATGGCAGTATACAGCCCTGCAATTCTGTCACTATAGTCTAAAACCGGAAGAAGCTGTCTTACGTGGCTCTATTACAATTGCCAGGAAGTTCATTTTAGACATTTGTGTTAGACATGCTATAGATATTTTGATCAGCTAGCAGCACAGGCACTGTTAGATGTACAGGATATTTTTTCTACTGTTGGTACTACTTTATTGTTATTTTTTGAAAATGTTAACCATACATATATTTTATTAATATACTATATGTTTGTAGTACATAACGATCACATTCATTTTGGAAGATTTGTACATGTACATAACATATCTTGATCCTTTTTTTGTCCCTTCTCCCCAACCCCCCCCACAAACATATCAGATTTTATTGACAACCAGGTAGCTAAAATACAATGTTACAAGAATCGGAACATTGAAGGCTTATAGGAAGATACACTTTCATCTCTGCTTTTGTCTGTATCCTATTTTCAATAACTTCCGAAAAAAAGAGGTCACAATAAGACCTGAAAAGGCTTGCTCATTATGGAAATAAAAAAATAAATTACAACTTCCTATAGTAATGATTCAAGTTAGTCGGTAGCTAAAAATAAATGTATGAATGTTCAGGTTTAAAAACTAGAAAAGAACAAAGTACTCGAGCGGCTCCTGCTGCAGCTTGTCTAATCACATCTTTAAGACCCATTTAGGTCTCTCGGCAGTGGTGACAAACGCAGAGAAGCGCGTCTCTGGGGAAGCTTATCCTGTGTGCAGGGCACAGAATGTCCTTCCACCCTGGATGGTCCGGGCCGGTCACCCCGCCTGGCTGCGGCGGGGTCCACACGTACATGAGGGAGTGGAATAGCACGCTTGAGTTATTTTAAAAAGAGTTATTTTAAAACTATCTTAAGATAAAGGAAAGTAGAAAAACTACTGAAAACTTCATGGGAGTACAAAAAGCAAACTAAAAGAGAAGTTTATAGTAATAAGCATATACTTTTAAAAAGAAGAATATTTTTAAATAACTTTACATATCAAGGGGTTAGAGAAAGAATTAAGCCCAAAGGTAGCATAAGGAAAGAAATAAAATGGGCTGCAATAATAGGTTTGAAGCTTTGATAAACAGCTTATTAACTTGCAAATTAGTCCATGAAAAAGAGGAAAAACCATTGAGATAATTCTCTTGGGCCTGAATAACAAATTACCACTAATTAGGTGGCTTATGACAACAAAAACAAAAGAAAACAAAAGGCTAATTTATTCCCTCTCCATTTTGGAGACTAGCAGTCCAAAGTCAAGGCATCTGTGGTACGATCAGGTCCTTCTATAATGTAGTCTGCAGGATTCCATGCCTTTCGCCCAAGCTCTGGTAGCTGCCAGCAGTACTGGATATTCCTTGGCTTACGACTGCATAATTCCAACTGCTGTGTCGTCTTAAATCACCTCCTTATTTGTGTCTTTCATCCCCTCTACAAAGGATTCTCACTACTGGGTAAAAGAAACATCTGCATACTCTAAAATTATGTCAGCTTCAGTTTCTAAATTTAATTGCAGCCATAAAACTCTTTCAAGTCACATTCCCAGATTCCAGATGGACGTATCTGTGTGTAGATGAAGGGGGCACCATTCAACACACTACTTAAGAGTAGCGGAGTTCTTTGTTAGGTAACTAAAAATAAAGGTAACTTTATTTATTTTCTAATAAACCAAAACCTTCTATTTAGTTCTACTTGGAGCTCAGTGGATGTCAGTGGAGGGGAGGAAGCCCGTCTTCAACACAGTCCCTCAGGGACTCTCTTCCATTGTCCAGATCCTTGCTCTTCTCACTTAACTGGCGAATAGTGAGAGGAAAGCACAGACAGCATAATAGTGTTCAACCCCAAGAGTAGAATATATCACTTTTGCCCATTTTCCGTGGGTCCAACCTCAATTTACAGTTTCCAGTGAATTCGTGGTGAAGAGCATCAGTCTTATTTCTGTCACTGAAACAAAACATCTGACATAAACAACTTAAAGGAACAAGATGTATTTTGGCCTGTGATTTCTAAAGTTTCAATCTATGATCAGCTGACTCTATCACTTAGGTCTATGGCGAAGCAGAACCATCACCCTGCAAGTTCATGGAGGAGGAAAGCTGCTCACTACAGAGCAGCCAAGAGGCGGAGAGATGGAGAGAGAGAGAGAGAGAGAGAGAGAGAGAGAGAGAGAGAGAGAGAGAGAGAGAGAGAGAGAGAGAG
>PVIC010022664.1:0-27475 GCA_004025085.1 Thryonomys swinderianus
TAAACCAACAAGTGAAGCACAAATAACAGAAAATACTAAAATAAGGAGCACAAAACTGAGGAGGGTATATATGCTTTTAATTTTGACTGGAGCAAAATTTTGCTAGATTGGCAGATCAAGACCTACTTGTACACGGCATTATTTACAACAGAGACAATTAAAGAACAAAACAATATATAAAAGTTATTCTCTGTGGAAATAGTGAGGGAAAAGGACATTGGGCACTTAGATTTCACATGTCACATGTAATGTCAACTCCCATTACTTTCACTATTTCATATCCGTGTTTTCTCTCATGTTGTAACTGAGATGCCTCCCTTAGCCTGATCCCATTAGTCAAGCATTCTTTTTCCAAGGAAGTCCTTTTATGCTACCTTTGAACATTTTTATTTAAAAGATCCAGTAAATACTTCCTCTGTAAGAGGTCTGCTTATGATTCATTGGATACATGCATTAATTTATATACTTGATTTAAATCTGTCTCTCTGAATGAACTACAAAGTATAAGAAAGCAGAAAATGTGGTGTGTTTACTAGGGTATCCCATGTGTCCCAGAAAAAAAGAATACAAATAAGTATGACCACGTTTTCCATCTCGGTCTATACATTTTTTTCCTACTGCCACCACATTTGTTGGACTGATTTAAATAAAGGATACTCTGTTTAATTCAAGTTAGATCCATAAATATTCTTTGTGAAGACAAGAATATGCTATTATTCTTCTTGCTACGAATGTCTTTATGTTTTATAGTGAATTTCTTCTCATTTTTAAATGGCTCCCCAGTATTATGTTCTTACTGCTATTTCTGGCTAATAACGAACTGACTGGGATTTGGTGACTAATAGAGCAGCATTTTATGACAATTCAGGACGCTGAGGGTAGTGATTCAGGAAAACATGGTGCAGAGTGAGCACGGTCCATCTCTCCTCCTTATGTGCTGGGGTGGCCGGAAGCGTAAGGCAGGAATCGCCTGAGCGCTCGTCCAGTCATCCATCTTGCACAAGACGCCACTGGCATCCATGACTTTAGGTGAGGCCACCAGTGGGGACAGTGATAGGTGTCCTTTCTCTGCAGCTTCATGCTTAGGTATCAGGACATTTAAGAGAAACCTTTCACTGGCTCTGACCTATTCTTAGAAATATCTGAACTTTGCGAATCAAAGATGTTTGATCCAAGAATTTCTATGAATGTTACATTTTGAATAGTTTTGATCCCTCCAAAGTTCATATTGAAACTTTACCCTCCGCGTGATACTATTAACAGGAAGTGTCTTGGGAAGGACAAACCCTTACTGGGATTGGTGACCGTGTAGGCGAGCTCAGGCCCTAACTCAGCGCTTCTGCTTCTCCCTCCTTCAGAGGCGGTGTTTGTCTCTCCCGCGGTTAGAGCATCTAAAGCCCCTTGTTGGAAGAGAGCGCAACCTTCGCCAGAGACCAACCCTACCTGTTCTTATGTCTGTTCTTTTCGGCTCTCAAGAGAAATAAATCGATCTACATCACACAGTCTGTAGTATTTTATTATAGCAGCATGAATGGGAAAACTCTAATTATTCCCATTATTTTGTTTCTGAAAAACACAAACTTCTGGTGTTTACTGAGGAACACACAGACAAAACTCCACTTTTTTTGCATCGAAATGAATTATCCTAATAACTATGGATACCACGCCCATTGAACATGGAAATGAAATGTTTCTGGACTTGGAGTGAATTCTATCTACCATTATGCACACTACTGTATCAATTTGCTTACTAAATGTTCAGACTTGTGTTCTACAAAATTATCAAAAAAATTTTCCGAACCAAAATTCATCACCTTTCCTTACCCAAAGATGTATAAATAGTTTTAAATGAAAATGAACAAAGTCAACCGAAAAGTCCAAGAAACAGAAGGTGATCCTAGATACAGCTCTTTTACTCACCTCTTAAATCCAATTCTGTGCATGCAGATTAATTAACATATCCACACCCCAGTTCTATTTTCTGTCCTCACTGACCTGGCCACCTTTCCGCTCACACCTCCTGTCTTTTCACCTTCGTTTCTTTTCTCTAAATATAGCATGAACAATTTAACATTGCCTCTTCTAATAAAACATACTAACTATTCATTGCTCTGCAAACAACTTTTAATTAATTTAAATCTTTAAATTTTAAGGTAAGTGTAAAGATCCTAAATGAAGCGTGCATAGCGTTTATAATTTCACACTTCCTTGTCTTATTGTCTCCTCCAATCACTAAAATTTCTATTTTGATAATCCCAAAATGCACAGATCACAGTTCTCCAAATCATTTCAAGTGACCACACCAGCCTTACTCTGAGTGGAGAAGTAAGGAAATATTAAAATATAAAACTTTAAAAAACACAATGATATGTCTGTGGAATTCAGTCGCCAGTACTGCAAAAGAAAAAGAAGCCCAAGAAAGTGAAAGACAGTTGGGGAATCAACACGGTAGTAGCGGGAAAATGAACACAAATAATGTAGGGCCCTAAGGAGCTCCTAATTCATTGGATACTCAGATGCCTTTGGTCATCTTTAAAGTGGATATTAATATGTTCAAAATGTCAATTTTGAAGCAATCGAGAAGACTGCAAAAGTTGACACTGGCTGTTGAATGATTCTCAAAATAAACAACTATAAAGAATTAATTTCTATATTTAATTTGAGATGGAATAAACCTTCACTATAAGCAGCTAAAAAGAAATAGAACCCAGTTCTTCTAAAAGTTGAAATGCTCTAATGGAGAAACGGCTAAATGATGGTCTTCTAGAACCAGAGGACATACCACATAGAAATACCACATCAAGATGCTAGTCCAATCGCCACAGTGAAAGGCAATTTGATGTTAAAAGAAATGCTGGTCCCCAGGGAAAATAGGTATCATCGCTGCCTATGGGCTCACTGAATGCACTGGGGAACAATTGTTTCATTCTTGGCTAAACTAATAAACTTGTGGTCTACAGTCTTGTGCCATTATGGAATCTCTGGAGCCTTTTACTGCCTGAAGGGACCTGGAGTCAACAGTGAAAAAAAGAAATGGTGAAAAATGTTATGTTTCTAGCTCTGTGCACAAAGCATCTGTCAAGCGACAGCTTATGCACTGTACTTGTATATCTTAAAATGACATTTTAAAGATTTAAGGCACTTGGTGTTTATATGTATCAAAGCAAGGAAAATTGACAAGAGGCCATAAAGTACCATGCCACAGTGACACAACTATAAATCAAAACAAAAGTTTGCAGCCTTTTTTTGTATGTACACCCAGAATTCCTGCCCTCATCTTGGTAATGTCTCTGTAGCAATTCACTCATTGGAAAAAGTCAGGTATCTATTACATGGTCTGATGTATTTAAAGTTCAGTGTATTTAATAAATCGGTAACCGCTGAACAAACAACTAACATTCATGCTTAACTAGCTATATATTTTACATTAATTTAGTCTTTTCCTCTACTGCAATCTAATTTATAAAAGTAGGTATTGTGGTAAACCCCAAAGAAGACTTCTAAACTGCACAATAAATCTCTGTTCTTGGGATAACAATGGGACATAGGCAGCCTCGATAGAGTGGCTCTTACAGTGTAGGTAATGTTCTGCCTAAGTGAAGAGTATGCTCAAAACCATATTTATTAACTCAACAGATATGCAAGAGCAACTACCCAGGTGAAAAGATCTCATTTACATATGTCAAATTAAGTCCCTATGTTCGAAGAAGATGCCAGAAATTTAAGTGGGTTTTAAATAGGTCAGAAAAATCTACTCAAGTTTAGAAAGGCCTCTCAGCTACCAGACAAGTGATTATATCCCAGGCAGCCCTTGAAAGCCAGAAAGTGCCATGCTGTGCTGAATAAATTCTCCTCAATGACCTTTCCATGACAACTTTCTCATTTCCTATAATGTGGAGACAATTAGGTGTTAAATTACGTGTTTGTGGAGCAAAGCAGCAACCTTTGAAGCAGAGGTTTCACTGAGGAACGTACTAGGTGAATGTGTAAAAATAGCTCTGAACAAGTAATACAGTTGTACCAATGTCCAGCTCCTTAATTTAACAAATGAGAAAACTGATGTCTAAATATCTTCACTGACTTGATGAGTGTAACGCAGCAATTCTGAGTCAGAATAGCACTGAAACACACAATTAAATTCTCAGGCTACTGATCTTTCCATCAAATGATAATCTTATACTTTCAAATGATTCAAATTAGCCATTTGTCATTCCAGTCAACCACTCAATTATTAGTAATTTCCTGATATATATTATATTTATATTATATATATATAAATTTATATATATTATATATAAATACACACATATTATATATAAATACCCACATATTATATATATATATAAAATATACATCTGGGTATTTATATATATAAACACCCAGAATTCCTGCCCTCATCTTGGTAAAGTATAGCAATTCACTCATTGGAAAAGGTAGCTATTACATGGTCTGATGTATTTAAAGCTCAGTGTATTCAATAAATTGGTAACCACTGATCAAAGAACTAACATTCATGCTTAACTAGCTATACCTTTTACAATAATTGACATTATTTTTCCTCTCTGTCTCTCTGTATATATGATCTGAAGCTTATTTTTCTCTAGAAAGCTAGAAACTCCCAAGCAGTTCCCCTCATTTCCATGTCTGCCCTTGTGTTATATACAACACAAGGAGACTGCACAGACACAGTTCGGTACTGTTTCAAGTACCAGAAACACAACAATAGACAGGCTAAAATCTGACTCCCTCGCTGAGTTTAACCACTAATCACAGGACTGCCAAACATACTGTCTTTGTAGTAAGTGTTTAATGTATACACTGAATGTATACGAGAAAGGCAAAGGTTGGAAGGGGGAAGGTCACCTTGAGAGAGCAGTATTGGCTAAAACCAAGAAAATAACAATGAAAAAGACAATAAGGAATGAGAAAGTGTGGCTGAATGGAGTTTGGGTGATAATTTCAGGGAGCTGGGATTTCTGGGAGCTCTGTCTGTAGAATCAGGCACATATCATTAAATATTGGCTTAAAAAGCTCTCATAAATTAGACTACACACTGTCATTCACTTACTAAATACCTATTTTAAGGGGGTCAGGAAATATCATTGAAGACTTTTTAATTTTGCCTGTTACTTTTTACTCCTTTATTTTTAAATCTCTCCATTAAGGCAAAACTTTCCACAGAGCAGCCAGATTCTCAGGAGTATTTTTCAGAATCTTCCTCTCCCCCAAAATGCCTGTTTTCTGGTAGTTTACACCCTGCCAAAATTTTAACACTCAGATCAAATATTAATTCTCTTCAAAATTTCTGATTCGTCACTAAGCTGTTAGTTTTTGTTTTTTTTAAGTTGTATTTGCTATTTTATGAAAAACCCCTCCATATATTTATTTTCTCAAATACAGCAAAAGCAGTTGAACATTCGAGTTCAGTTTTACACATCATTTGAATCTCACCATGAGGCTGGGGATGTAGCTTAGTGGTGCCACACCCACCTGGCAAGTGCAAGGTCCTGAGTTTGAGCCCATGGCAAACAAAACAAAACAAACAAAACAAAACAAAACAAAATAAAAAGGTGATTCTCACAACCACTACCACAATATTCTGTCCCCCTTGAAAGAAAAATTTAATGTTTCCTCTCTTTATAAAGTGTTCTGATTAAACCATTAACTATGGTAAAATTCTCCAACTCTTTGGCTTCTGATATTATCCCACTCACAATAGTCCTCAGACACATGGGGATTCCATCCTGTTTCATTGGTAACTATTTCATACTTACTCAGAAATGAAACATACATGGTTATTTCCCCTGATAGTTGATGTTACCCATCATAAATGAGGTGGACTTGCTTGATGTCAATACTTGTGCCTCTTTTTACATTCTATTACTTTTTTATGAATTTAATAATTCCACCTACCAACAGACTTAATAAAATGATGCTATTTCCATTTTCTGGAGAATAGGAGAAATTATACTGCATCAAAAAACAACCCCTCCATAGTCAAGAGCAATAGCCTTATGAACAATAAGCTTGGTCTTTCTTCATAACATTTTGGTTGATTTTCCCACACAAAAAAATTTTGTAGTATGTAATAATCACACACTTTGTGGGCAGTTGTTACATGTACATAACTTATCTTAATTCTTTTGTCATTCCCTTATCCATTGTTCCCCTTCTTGTTTGCAAAAAATCTAGTTCCTTACTTCTATTATCATTTATTTTGCTCTTTATTTTGGAGGGTTTCTCATACAAGAGAAATCATACAAGCCGGGCATAGTGGCGCATGCCTATAATTGCAGCACTCAGAGGCAGAGGCAGGAGGATTGCCATGAGTTCAAGGCCAGTCTGAACTACACAGGAGCTCAGAGAAAGCTGAAGTATAAAAAGAGATCCTGTCTCAATGAAAACACACACACAAAGACAAAACAAAACAAAAATCATGCATTGCATAAGCTAATGGGTCTGTTTGTTTTGCTTAAGATGTTAGTCTCAAAGTGCATCCACTTTTGTACAAATGGCTTAAATGTATCCTTTTTATGGCAGAGTAGTACTTCATTCCTTATAAATACCATACTTTCCTTAATCACTCATCTGTTAATGGACATATAGGTTCTTTCCAAGATTTAGCAATGATGAATTATGCTGCTTTAAACATGTTTTATGGTAATATGGTACCTTTATCTCTTCCAGGAAAGGGCCTAGAAGGGAACTAGGTAAGTAGGATAACATTTGCATTTTAGTTTTCTTAGGAATCTCCACACTGATTTTCATAATGGTTGTAGTAATTTACAGTCCCACCAACAATGTAGAAAGGTTCCTTTCTTCTTGAAGAATGTGACCATTATGCAATGTAACATGCGTTAATAAGTAAAAGTTGAACAAAAAATAGCAACTACAAGGAATATTTTCCTTTTGTTCCCAATATCTGGAAACTTTGCTGGCTGCTATCTACAGATACTAACTCAGAAAACAGTAGAAAGTTCAGAAAACAGTAGAAAGCCCATGGACTCCAGTGACTGCTGTTCAAATGTTCGTGAAAGTGAATAGAGAGCAGGCCTCCTAAGGAGTCCATTATAGAGGCTTTTTATCTCTGTAGTGTGTCACTAGCACCATTATGATGACATGGTTCAGAGGTCTTAATTTGCATTTTACTCAGATATTTGCATAGGCCATGGGTGATTCAAAACTACTCAGAAGGATTGAGAGGATGCTTTGAGTCTGAGCAACGCCATGGTGATGGGCATGAGTGTTCTTATCCCTTCTAAAAGAGTAACAACACAATGTGCAGTGTAATTGTGATGTGTATATATGATGTACCAATAAAAAACAAAAGAGTAACAACATTTTGTGAAGTTCACACTCTGCTGAGTTCACCTGCAAGGCTTGGAAGTGAGTCCTGAACTGCTTCTTGGATTGTTGTACTATAAATTTGGGATTATAAAAATTTAATCAAATGCAGGCTGGAATTCTGTATAGCCTCATTCATAGAAATTTAAGTTTATATGAATGAATTTAAATGTCTGTACTTAATTCCTAATAGTCTTGACAGTACAGTACACTTATTATTACACAGCTAAAGTATGAAGAAGAAGAAAAAGAAATAAAACTGGGTTGTATGTTAGCTATTTAGCAAATCATAGTAATCAGTACCATACATTAATCAGTTTGGAGTACAGCTGACAATAAATGGCTATCATCTCTCAGATTCAGCTTATTAATACATTTAATGAAGTAGCAGATTTTATCTGCGAATTTGAAAACTCAGTTACCATGCAAGGTCAAGACCCTGCACAGACAGGCGACAGCCCTTGGTGTCCTGTCCAGCCAGACCCAGCTGTCATTTCCTTCCAGGTGACTTCACCGGTGTGCTCCGACGGGCCTGGCTGAGTCCTGCTTGTTAACTGTGCAATGATTGGCCACATCCACAGTGTGCTGTCCCCAGAGCGGGACATCTGACAAACGTGGGAGCAGGCTTTCCCTGCGCCTTTGACACTTCAGGGCCTGTCACTGAGAAATACATTCGCAGATCCAATAGCTTATTATCTTATAATCTGAAACAGTCTCTTTCATTAAATATCATTGGGAAAACCTATATTGTAAAAACATAGTAACATGTGACATTTTTGCTATCATAAAAGATGATATGTTTTTATTTTAACTTTAACATTTTTTATTGGTAGATGTGTGTAGCATTCTGTGATTCTATCATGTCCCAGTCATCATGGGGAGCTGTTACCTGAGAATGACATTTCTCAATTCCTTTTTTAAACCACCTCTCCTACCCTCCTTCCACCTCTCTATATGTCTTGGGCCCCTTATATTTCTATAATTTTAATAGATATATTTACTATGTGATCATCACATTAGTCATCGAGGCTGGATACATGCATACACCACCTCACAATCTCCCTTTTTAAAAAAATTTAATGTCTATTTCCTAATATTAGATAATTAATGAACATTTATTGATAGACATATTTTCAGAGGAACTTAGTATATATACACTATTTCAAGATTTCTTATTCCAGTGAAAATACACACAATAGAATTTGATTAATTCTGTAAGGAAATAATAATGACCATAGAAATTCAACAGTGACTCTCAGGCTGAGTATTAACTTATAAAAGTGGAGTGGTTGTGTGTGTGTGTGTGTGTGTGTGTGTGTGTGAGAAAGAGAGAGAGAGATTATGTAGAGCAATGTGTGTAAGAGCAGAAGAAAGAGTTCTCCACACATTTCTGATATATCAATAATCTAAAATCGAATAATTCCTAGAGCCAGGTATGGAAATCCTCTATAGGTAAAGTTGGCAAACTCTCTATGAAGATAGTAAATATCTAGGACTTTGTAGACTATAAAGTATTTGTTGTAGCTGTTCAAATCTACAATGAGTATATTCATAAACAGTATATACACTAATGAATATAGCTGTGTCTCAATAAATTACTGGTTAAAGTAATTAGCACATTATATTAGGCCCCTGAACTTTAGTAAAAAATAAATATATGTTCTGTTTAAAAAGTAGCTCACTCAAACATTTATTGAGAATTAAATATAACAATCTTTTTGCTCTTCTAGCTCATTGGGATGTTTATTTGGAGAGTTACAATTTAAAATATTTACAGTTATATTTTATAGTAGTATTTGGAATTTGAAGAGTTTATACCAATCATGTTCTGTCATTATAAACCAAAATGTTTAGCGTACTTAAAAGAATCAAAGAAGCGGTGTCATTTGCATAATACATACACTGTCATATATAAAATTTCAAATACTCAGACACAGGGATAATTTTATTTTAGCATTTATACTTTAAAAAATCAACACCAATATTGACTATATTCCTACAAATACATGGCACATATATTAAATACATATAGTAAAAGTCTTATGTAGTATTTAGAAGCATATTAACATATTAAAAAGAACTAAATGACTACCCTTTGACAATTTATACTTTCCCTGTGTCTTCTACAATTTTCAATTCATATAACTGCAATAAATGAATCTTCTAATCATGTACCAATCATATTTTCAATGTTTGTAATCTTTGTACTTTTAGGCAATTCAGAATAGTTTCTTTTTTAGCCTGCATTATTTGATATTATGCCTATAAATAAATACTAAGAATATGTTTTTTGGTGGTCTTTTTCTCCTACTCACTCGACCATAGGTTGGGTCCCTGTAACATATTTGTCAGTTTCATTTAAAAAAATTAAACTTTAAGTACATGCCATTTGCAAGTAAATGATAAAACCTTTAATTATATTACTTTAATCACGTTGGAGAAAAGATTAAAATATTGCATAGCCAAATTAATACTGAATACTATCTCTATAAAATTGTCTCAGCATATTTGACACAGCATACCCCTTTTTCTTAATGTATTTTTCCAAATATTGTCTATCAGATACTCAGTATTTCAATGTTTGATTTGTATATGGAAAGCACTCTTAAGTATAGGATTGCATTGTTTGAGTTTATGAAATAGTACTAAGACACTGTTTCATAATAGCCCAGAAAGTAAAAGTTTAGGAAATATTAACATTGTTTTAGGTTTCATTTTTGTTTTTCTCAGAGAAAGGCACATATGATAATGAACTTTATTAAGGAAGTTGCTGTATGTTAGAAGTGGAAAAACACTATTATTTAGCTAATATTTTAAAACTTGCACACTGTTGTTTAATTCTATGTGTTAAAGCATTTTATTGTAGGCAATGTTTATGCCTGATTTCTAAAACCAGTCATTACTAAATAGAGGGGCTCTATGTATCCATTTGCCTACTCTTTGGGTCTGCAAGAATTAATTATTAATGCTTCTTTAGCTGTAAAAGTACATTTGTACAAAAATTGTGAACAGTATAAAATATGACCTATTAGGGTTGGGCATTTAGCTTAAGTGGTACCGCACCTACTTTGGAAGTACAAGGGCCTTTGTTCAATCCCTGGTACCGCAACAACAACAACAACAACAAAGCTTATTTACACAGTTTCAAAAAGTAAACAATCTAAATTTTAACCTTAAAATACAATCTAAAATTTGATACCTGCATTATCCTATGCTGAAATGTTAAATTTGTTTGTTTGAAACTACAAGTAGATATGATTCATGTTTACATTTCATAGTAATAGAGTTCTTTATAGTTTGGCATGGTGGGACATGCCTGTAATACTAGCACACAGAAAGCTGAGGCAGGAGGATCACCACAAGTTTGAGGTCAGCCTGGGCTGCACAGTGAGTTCAAGTCTAGCTTGAATTATGTAATAGCAACAATATAATAATTTCACATCACTTCTGCCAAAATAATTGTGCATTTGTGCCCCATTCGATCCAATGCCCTTACCAATAAAGATGTGTCAAATAGTGATAGCCTATAAACCCACTGCTTGGGAGGTTGAGACAGAAGGAAGACAAGTTTAAGGGCACTGTGAGTTATTTAGCTATTTAGCATGTTCTAGTTTTGAAATCAAAACTAGAACATGCATGACTGTAACTCAGGGTCCCTGGATTCAAATCCCAGTTTTAATAAAAGATTATACAAAAGAACAATTTTAACTTTCAGTGAACAGAAGGGTATGCTTATATAAGTCCAAAATATACTGTAAAATGAAGCCTGAGTAGTATGAAGCAATATGGAAAATACAGAATTAAAGTATAATATTCCACACAATGTTCTTTTGATATGTACACTCATTTTATTACTATTCATGAGAAATAAATGAAAAGTATTAAATTTCCTACTAAAATGCATGACACTTGCATTACTGATATATATTAACTTTGAATTTGATCCATCTCAGAAACTTAAAGTTATCTTTCTGTTGCTGCTCCTACAACTTAGGTCTAAACAAATTAGTTACTAAAATATCAGAGCAAAACATGCTTTGCACCAAAACACAATCCCAATTTTATAGCTGCAATCTAAATCTAATATTGAACTCGTCTATTTCTTGTTCTCTCTCATTAAGTAATATTGATCTTTGTGCAAATATGCAAGTCCAAAAGCAATAGCTAGAAAATTGAACAGTTTAATAAGTGCTTTCCTAGGCCACCCTGTTATATTGGAAACTTAATTATAGACAACACGAGTTCTGCTTCAGAATGAAATTCCTTCTCAGCTCATCATCCGACCAGACTGGAAAACATAAAGACACTGTGGAGATGTTCTTCGGATTTCAAAACCTAGAACTACTGTGTGATGTCAAATGAGATTTTTGAACTTTTTTTATAAAATTCTTTTCTACACTTTTATTCACATTGAAATTAGTTTTTTTCCCCTCCAGTTCTGACGACAGCAAGAAATCTAAATTAGATGAACAAGCCTTCATCTGTCCTCTCTTTAGGCAGAAAAGTGCATTTTCAATGCATTTTTATATGAAAGGCCTTTGCAAGTACCTTTCAAACACACAGCTTCAACCACCCTGTCTCCCCCTCTTCTTCCTTCACTCAAAATAAAAGGGTGAGCAATTAAACCACGTTGCTATATTTGGTGCCGCCAAACTTCACAAGTTGATAGCATAATGATTTTAATAACTACTTTATGTGTAACACAGTGACAAGCTGACATCTGAGGTTTGTGTCCTGCCATTTTATTTTCCAGCATTCTATTGTAACACTACAGGAATAGTAATATGATTAGAGTGAATGCTGCCCTGTTTCCTCTGTTTCTGATTTGGATCTGATATACACATGGAGCGTTCTGTTCTATTTTTAATATTCAAGGCGAAGGATATGGAAAGTTGAATGGAGACTCTGAGAAGACAGGCATATTTGTTATAAGATTCTTTCTCTTCATCGCTAAAAATAAATGCTTGTATATATTTACATATATATATTTTATAAAATCATATAAATGTATACATAAATACTTATACACAATATTTTCATTGAAAATAAAATATATGACTATAATGTATTTCAGGACTTTGGAGAATTCAGCAGAATTTTGTAAAAATATACAAATATAACTACAGTTCTACTTAATAAAGGCTTAACCTTTATTTCTCTTTTATATTCATTAATGATTCTACAAATGAATTTAATATTTTAATCAAGGAAAAAATTGCCACTATGCTCACCACACTTTGTTGTAGTGCAGCAAATTAGATGATACACTTTGGTCTTTACAAAAATTGAACAGATGGTCTATGTCAGACATTAACATATACTCATCAATATATCCACTACTGTTTATGTCATGAATAGTTCTCTTATCTTGCTGTGAACATTAATTTTCATCATTTTTGGTTGTTGTGATAACTAAAGAGACTGGCTAACCAATATTCCCATGAGGGATATGATGTTTAAAAACTGATTCCTCTGCGGGGCGTGGTGGCTCATGCCTGTCATCCCAGCACTCAGGAGGCAGAGGCAGGAGGACTGCTGAGTTTGAGGCTTGCCTGGGTTACAGAGTGAGCTCAGGGCCAGACTCAACTACAAAGTGAGAACCTGGCTCCAAAAACTAAAATAATAATAATAATAATAATAATAGCAATAATAAAATAAAAAAATATCAACACCTATACTGATGATCTCTTAGTAGGGGATGAGAGCAGCACGAGAAACACGAGTCTATGAGCGCGGAAAGGGAGGCCCCTCGGAGCAGCAGGGTCCGAGCACGTCAGTGGAGACCACTGCAGTTCTGCTCCGGTGCGCGGGGCTCGCTGCCGGCTGACGAGCGTCACCTCTTTCCAAACTCGGTGCAGTCATGACGTACACACAACGAATTATTAGCCTCCCTGCAAACGTCTCAGGGAGCCAAAGGCATGTTTCCTAACTCCCGATGATACCAATTCATCTTCTACATTCGTCTGGCTCAGAGATGATCGAATGTTTTCAGTCTTAGTTTAGCATCTTGGTCCTCTACAGAATTACAGATGACATACACAAATGCCAGAATCCCTACTTGTTAATGTAACAAGCATCTCCCAGTATGTATATAGGGGGCGGGGTTGTAGAGTGGGTGGGGGAGTGGGAAAAAATGAGAAATTGCATCATATACTGGTACAAATTCTCAATGGTGTGTATGATCATGGTGTGTATATATGATGTACCAATAAAGATTTTAAAACATCTCCACAAAAAATAGAATATTAATTTTCTTTCACAGATTTATTTATTTCCTGGATGTTTCAGAGAGAAGACAAACACTTTTTGGCTTGAGAATTTACTAACTTGGCATTTCTTGTAATCTCTGTCTTATTTATGAATAAATGTCAAAATCTCAAGCTCGTCAAATATTTGGACTTTATTTGGTAATGGTTTCTGACTTCTAAGTTGAACTATGTACTCTCAAATAAAGGTTAAAATCTTTTAAAAACCCCATATGTGCTGGCTGTGGTGGCTCACACCTGCAATCCCAGCACTTGGGAGGCAGAGACAGGAGGATTGCTGAGTTCCAGGCTTGCCTGGGCTACATAGTGAGCTCAGGGCCTGAACTACAAAGCAAGACCCTAAAACAAAACAAAACAAAACAAAACAAAACAAAACAAAACAAAACAAACTCCATGTGTCCTTTACTTCAAAATTATTTAATCATTTTGACCAAAATGACAAAGTGTTTACATTTCTATTCATAAGAGCTTCTTACTTTTTTTTTTTTTTGAGACAGGGTCTCGCTTTGTAGTTCAGGCTGGCCCTGAGCTCACTATGTAGCCCAGGCAAGCCTCGAACTCAGCAATCCTCCTGTCTCTGCCTCCGAAGTGCTGGGATTGCAGGTGTGAGCCACCACACCCGGCAAGAACTTCTTACATTTTTTAAGTGACATTTTTCCAGAAAGTTCTGAAACAGAAAAATCTCTGATAATTTGAACAGCTTATTATTCTCGACTATGGTAGGTGATTTAAGCTGCGTTCAGTAACATTTATTTAACCATTCTATTTCTAAAGTAGCTCTCTAACTCAAGACATTACCAATTAAGCATCAAGATATACAGATATTTGAAAAGAAAGCATGCGTTGTTGGCCTATTAAAAAATCTTAAGATTTCCCAAGAAAGAAATTAGAATTCCAGATATTTTATATCTAAAGGTTGCTTTAACTTTTATCATTAGCAGATTCTTTTAAAGGTAAGAAATAAATTGTTATGTGACCTACCTTATTAAGAGAAATCAGAGGAGGAACATTTTAATGAAATTTGGCAAGCAGAGAAATTAGTTATTTTCTTTTCATTTATCAATGTTTCAAGTAAGTGTGAGGAAAAGACCTCTAAGTACTGTCTTGGTACCAGTGTCTTCTGTTTTACCTGGGAGCATGGTAGGGATGAAACATTTGGTGCCACATGTGCTAAGCAGAAACACCAAGGATACGAGTAGAAATAAAATATGTGTGTTAAAAGAGTTTCTTTTGGTAAGTCCTGGTTATTCCAAACCTGTCAGAAATTAAACTCAGATAAAGGTAATCCAAGCAAAGTAACTCAAATGCTGAAGGTTTTTTCCCTTTTGAGTATCTGAGTTTTCTAGATACATTAACCTGCTCACTTTCCTTCTCGGTTTTGAATTTTGTGAATTTCCAGTTTTTACAAACTGTATAGCATTTTTCTTTTACAACTCAATATAGCTTTCTTAATGACTGTGCATTAACGTCTAGTATCTGTTCCGCTCATTTCCACATTAGAACTTCTTAAAACATAATGTTCATGTAAAAAAAAAACTAAGTATTTTGTAAAAATTCCTATTTAGAATTTACCTGGGATATCTAAAATATTCCCAGACACTATTCAGGCTACTGACAGAGTAGAAAGGAGTTCTTTCAACATGTGTAGATACAATTTAGTAGTAATTAAACAATGATGCTAACTATACTATCTACAGTGAACTCAACAGTGGCACTCCAAAAAGAACATGCTACTTGGTAATTTTGAAAGTGACCTTATTTGGAAAAAGAGTCCTTTTATTACAAATTGAGGTCATTTTAAAGGTCATGCATTGAGATTCTTCTGGCAGTACCTGGTTGAATCCTGCAAAGAATAATAGATATTCTTACAAGAGATTAAAGAGAATACATAGCTTTGAAGGCAAAACATCATATGAAGACAGAGATTAGAACTGCATAGTTTTAAACCAAATAACATTTGGATCTATCAGAGGCTGGAAGAGGTGAGAAAAAAATCTCCTGAGAGCCTGTGGAGGGGCTTGGTGCTGTGAACACCATAATTTTCCACTTGTATCATTGAGAACAGTGAAAGAATACATTATTATCAGTTAAAATCCCCAAGTTTGTAGAATTCATTTTGTGACAACCCAAGAAAAGAAATACAATATCACTTGCCTTTATTCTATAAAAGAATGCTTCTTATAAAATTATTTCTTGGGCCAGAGGGTTAGCTCACTGGTTCTGGCGCCTGCCTCGCAAGCGCAAGGTCCTGAGTTCAATCCTCGGTAACCACATACTATGCTAGGCGTGGAGACTCACGCCCACCAACAATCAATACCACATACCACAGTGCCGGGCGTGGTGGCTCACGCCTGTAATCCCAGCACTTGGGAGGCAGAGACAGGAGGATTGCTGAGTTTGAGGCTTGCTTAGGCTACATAGTGAGCTCAGAGCCAGCCTGAACTACAAAGCGAGACCCTGTCTCAAAAAAACACAAACAAAAAAATTATTTCTCAACAGTATTAAAATTTACAATGAGTGTATCAAGCACAAAGAATTCACATATTGTTCTGAACAATAATTGTAGATATTTATAGTAGAAGACTCTCTAGTCATGCAGCTTTGGATGGAGGAAAGAGAATAAATCCAATGAAAATAAAGAATATAGAAATTAGGTGAAATAAATGCTATGAGAAAGACAATGTAAAGGCTATCAGGAAATGACTTGTACCTTTCTTGACTAAAAAACCCCTTTAACCTTATGACATAATTTGCTCCCTGACAATACAACCATGTTGCTAGAGACAAAGGAACAGATGTATGATGCCTACTGTCCATGAAATACACATTTATTTTAAGAATGAAAGGAATACAAACAATGTCATCTGGAATGCGGTAAGAAATGAAGTTTAAGCAGGCACAGTAGTTTCCATCTTTAACCCAAGCACTCAGCAGACCAAACCGAGAGGATTGTATGGACGAAGCCATCTTGGAAGACCTAATGGCTTTGCCTCCAAAAATAAATAACTGAACACATAAATAAAATGAAAACAAAAGAAAATTTTAACATTAAAGAGACAAGAAAACTCATGTGGAAAAGGGAAACTCATCCCACGATCCTGGAGCGGGAGGAGAATTTATGGTGTTGAAGCCAGTTCCTCACAGGAAGTGCCTGCTACTCCAGTGGGGCCATCTATCGGGCTGTTTGGTGAACTGCAGGAGACCGTGAACTGCCAGGACAGCAAGAAAATGCCCAAGGCATGTCTCAAGGGTATCCCTGTAGTTTTGTGGGGTTTACACAAAGGAATGCAATCAGATCCTCACAACTAAGGGCCAAAAGGAACACTCTTTTTATGCATGTTAAAATTTTTAATTTTTCTTGATTCACATCAAGTAATAAATTCAATATAAAATCCCTGGATGAAGTGACAGGAGAGCTGTGAATAACTAACCACATATTCTGTAAGGTGTGCCTACTTTCCATGAGAAAGACTAGACCAGTCTAGACTAGATCTCAGTCTCAGGTTTCACCCATCCCAGATGCCAACAGTTCACAGGTCTCATCTAAATGGGGAAGAAAAGATAGGGTAAAAAGTGGTTCTGAAAAAATATAACTATTTATAATTGGGACCAACAGTGAGAAGAGACTGAAATTTAGTCGTAAGACTATAAAAGTATCCCCTATTCCATAATGTATTTTCATGACAATGAGTTTTCTAAATAGTAGAAGTGAATTTCAAGTGTGCCTTGATTTAGTGTAATTGTCTTGTATGTTTTTTGTCTTTGGCCTATTAAACTGGTTGCTAAAATGTATGTATGTATTACGACTGAACTTATAAGGATTCATAAGACAAATACATGAACCTGATACTGGTAGTAACATGAAGCAATGCATGAGAAAGGGAAACAAGATGCAATGTGTTACACACAGGTACCAATTTCCCACAATGAATGTAATCATGAAGTACTGCTAATGTATGCGAATAACATACGAAGTGCAAAGAGGAGGAGGAAAAAGAGGAGGAGGAGAAGAAAAAGGAGGAGAAGGTAGAGGAGGAGAGGAAGGAGGAGGAGAAGAAAAAGAAGGAGGAGGGGAAGAAGAAGAGGAAGACGAGGAAGAAGAAGAAATGCTAAGGGAATTTTAAGTTTCTGAGACCAACAATGATTACAGATACTAAAACAGCTCAACTTCTTGCAAAGTTAACATAAAACACCACATTACAGTCATTCTCCCCCCATTTCTGTCACATGTAACATTAGGCCCAGATTGAAAAATAAATTATGATGCATCCAAAGAAGTCAGAAAATACACAGCCTGAAGATAAAACAAAGATCAGATACAGAATTACAAGAAACGTAGATGTTGGCATACCAAAGAAGTTGAAATAATTATATTTAAACTGTTAATGGATCTAACTGAAAAAAGTAGACAACACATACAAACAGATGGTTAATCTAATCAAGAAGTGAAAACTGTAACATAGAAGCATAAGGAAATGCTAGAAGTAAGAAACAGTAGAGCATTAGAGAATAACTTTGTGAGACCATTAGCAGACTGGAAACATCTGAGAAAAGTATCTGTGTGCTTGACTGTGGTTTAATAGAAACTTCTCAAATGGAAACACAAACACAAAAGAATGGCAAAAATCAAGTGGAATATCTAAAGAACTGTGGCAAGAAGATTGTGACATATAGCAATTGAACATAATAAAGATCCCAGACATAAATACAAACACATATTGTTGTGAAATCTTTCTCTACTAAATATGAATATCATTAAATCTATACTGGAACAATTGAACAACCAGATACAATTAAACAACAAGATAAAACTAAACAAAGACCTTACATCTTTCACATAAATCCATTCAAAATGTAACAAATGCTAACAGCAAAAATTCTAAGCTATCAAAAGTACAGAAGAAAAAATAAGAGAAAATTTACATAAACTTGGTTGTATTAACAAGACTTAAGACTACAACAAACATTAATGTACAACAGAAAAATTATAACTTAGACTCTACTATTACCATTTGCACTATAAGAAAGTTTTAGAAACTCAAAAGACAAACAAATTTAAAGTCATAAAACACACATTTTGTAAACTATGTATATTGAACGTCATAAAGAACTTTAAAAGACAACAAGAAAACAATCCAACTACAAAGGGAACCAGCTACATGATCTATACAGATTGCTCCTAAAGTAGATACATAGATGGGAAAAAGTGTAGGAAAAGATACCCATTCTCATTTGTCATTAGAAAACTGCAAAATAAAACAATAGTGAAACCAATACCTCCTGATTTAAATGGCTGAAGCCCTAAGCACTGCCAATATCCTCTGGTAGGAAAGATACAGAGAAAGAGGAAGCCCCAAGGAAATGCCAAATGATATGCTGTATCAGCAATCAGTAAGTTTCTCTCAAAGCTATGCATGATGTATGGCATGGTATAGAAATCACACTCCTGAACAATTCATCCACTGCTTTGTAAACGTGTGTCCAGAAACCTGCATGTGGATTGTGGCCTTTTTCAAAGTAGCTCAGACCAGCCTGAGGCAAGCAAGTGATCCTTTCCTGGGTGAATGGATAAAAGAATTGAAACCATCACAAAAAGAAACACTTTTCGCTAGAAAGAAGCAATGGTTACCAAGCCACAAAAGACATTCAATGCCACTGAGCATATATTGCTAGGCGAAAACAAGTCAAGAAAAAGCTCTTATCTCCTGAGTCCTGTCATGTGACATTCCGGAAAGGGCAACACATCAGGGCAGTGAAAACACCAGTGCTTTCCAGCACAGAGGGGAAGAGGAAGGCGCTGAATGGACGAGACATGGGAATTTTTAGAACACTAAAATTAGTCTCAATGAGGACCTGACTGAGGATAAGAAGTCAGTGTAATCCTAAGTACCTGAACATTTACCGAACTTTACAGGGAAAGAGTGGAAATTAGTACGTGCCATTCAAATTCTGTATGTGATGAGTGGATAAATCACTAGGAAATACAGAACACAAAAGAAACCATCTATGTAGACTTGTAAATTTGAATTGAGTGCAGTCTTCAAGGGTACTAGGAAAATAAACTAATATAGATTGATTCAGCCGGACCAGTTGAGGGTCTTGAACAGAATCAAATGCTTTACACAAAACACTTTCAAATGTGTAGAATGGGTACTCTGCCTCCCACAGAGATCATAAAGTCGGAGTGTGGACAGTGCACACTCATTCCTGCTCCCTAGGCAACAATCCTGAAAGGGAAGGAGGCGCAGAAAGGAAGTGTAGAGGGGAGCAATCAGGCCATCCCTCCCACCGCCTGGTGACCATGGTCAGAGACAACGTAGGTAAGTCAGGATGGTGGCAGGTTTTTGTGATGAAATGGTCCCTGACTTCCAAAGTACTTCTTACTGTTAACACCAATGAATTCCAATCTAAATAGGAAAGAACAAAAATAAAACTGAACCCTAAATAAATAAATAAATAAATACCCTTTGATTTGCATTCTACAAACTATTGTCTGTACAGTTTAGGGAGACACAGCAAATGAAAGCAATGTGTCAGCGCAGAGGAGATCCTCTAAAAGAACAAGATCAAGCAAAAGTTAAAGAAACTGCCACAAAGAGTGGATTATTCAGTTTTGCCTTTTTACTGCTTAGAAAAGAAACAAAAAAAGTTAAAACACTATCTTCATAAAAGTCTTTTCTTTTTTTTTGCTTTTCTCCTTCCTTCCTTCCCTCTCTTTCTTTTCTTTCCCTCTTTCTTTCTCTTTCTTTCTTTCTTTCTTTCTTTCTTTCTTTCTTTCTTTCTTTCTTTTTCTTTCTTTCTCTTTCTTTCTTTCTTGCTTGCTTTCATGTGTGTGTGTGTGTGTATGTGTGTGTATGTGTGTATATGTGTTACCAGTGATTGAACTTGGGCCCTTGTGCATCCAAGGTTGGCACAGTGCCACCTAAGCTAAATCCCCAGCCCAATCTTCATAAATTTCTTAACATTAGATGTCTTAATATCACTGGAGTTTAGGTTAATATGCTTCAGTATTAGTTCTTTAATCATGCTTCTATGGACCCTACTAGGGTTAGATAAAAGCAGAAATTAGCTGTGTGTTACATAAAAACTTTGTACTGTCATCGTAATTTTCCTATCAACCTAAAACTCTTCTACAATGAATTTAAAATAAAATGATTTGAATTTTGGATGAGATTTGTACATAAAATCAGATCCTCATTAAAAGTTAATCAATGAAAATCATATAGGTGAATAACTGATGTTAATTCTTTCAGCCTATATCCCATTTACAAAAACAGAAGGCAGCTCACTGCCAGGATACATCCAGTTTTCAGCAGTTGTGAATTCATATATTTCACAAATAGAAATACACTATAAATAGAATGATGTGTTTCCAGAGGTTGATATACCGGAAAGATGAGAAAATCCTAATGAAAATGAGCTGTTTAATAGGAGTTGCAGGGAACATCTCTCGACTGTAATGCGAGTTGCCTCGGAGTTCAGCCTGCAGCTGCGAGCAGTACAGGAACACATCCCTGGGGCAAACGGGAGAGAGAGGGTAATGAAGTAGGGAACTAACCCTGACAGCTTACATTGCAAGATCTAAGCTAACTTAATTTTGGAAATTTCAGGGGTTTTTACTCATGCAAAAAATGCTTAGTACATGTTCCAAATGCCTTAGCCACTTTCCCATTCCGATATTCACTCCAACTCTATGTCTTGTGCAACAGAGAATCAAGTCATCAGGTAATTGCTGATGAGAAGCTTTTCATAGCAGGGAACAGCAGAATCCGAGAACTTGGATGAGAGGACTTCTTACTTCAGGAATTGTGAAGCAAGTTCATTCTCTTCCCCATTCCTGGGAATACATAAGAAAAAGAATACCTAAACCTGACAGACTGCCTTGGGGAAATTTTTAAAGTCAAATATGTAGCTACCTGTAGAGTTAGGATTTTCTCTGGGCGATGTTTCATCAGGGATTTTCTGGATTCTCAACCCCGTATGTTGGTTGGTGTTATGTACTGCAAACCTGAGAGGCTGCTGATCCGGCCTCAGCTACGTCTACCTCGGCCCACAACTAGGCTAGAGTCCAACCAGCACTGCTGATTTGTGCTTCAGATTCTGCGGGCTGTATCTGCCATAACATATCCCACCTCTCTGAGATGAGAAGGTGATTCTGATCTGAAAAAGTTACTTAAAACTTCTTTGACTCAATTGCACCTTCTCAAAATTTCAGTTTTATAAATGTATATATGTACATGTGCACATCTTTGTAATATCTGTCCACATGTTCGTGTATAATTGTTTCATATAGAAACTTTTTTTTTTTTTGAGACAGGGTCTCACTTTGCAGTTCAGGCTGGCCCTGAGCTCACTATGTAGGCCAGGCAAGCCTCAAACTCAGCAGTCCTCCTGCCTCTGCCTCCCGAGTGCTGGGATTACTGGCGTGAGCCACCACGCCCACCACTATAAACTTTTAATATCTTATCATGAGTGTATCTGTGTAGCCTAGCCACTAAAAGTTAGTACAGAATGTAAGTAGACTGTACCGTTTAAACTATCTTTACAAATGGTATGAATTGTACCTCCACAATGATGTCAAAAAACCAACAGTCTGAACAATAAAGTAGATCTAACAATTGAAGATGACAGTTATTCAGGGCACATTATCCTATCCAAATATGTGGTTCAATTTCATTAATACTTCACAGATTAATTGCACATAAGAGCACTTAAGATAATCATAGAGCACTCTGAATTGGAATCCTCTTAATTTTGTAAAATAAATTTATATTAATTTATGCAGTTTCATGTATCAAATGCCACATGGTGTATTACCGGCCAGGAATTACATTCCTGCTGAGTGTAGGTAAGTAAACAGACAAAGAGACATTAAGCAAAACAGACTGTCACTTAAGAGATCTTTGGGACTCCTTGGTCAGTGAGGCACAAATGTTAAGGTAATAACTGGCACGATGCAACATGGATTTTTATAAGCACAGAAAATCTTTATGTGAATCACACATGTCACACACACATGTACATGTAAACACATGGATGACACTGTGCATGCATGTATATGAAGGGCATCGCAGGCAGGGAGACAGGCAGGTCAGTGCAGGGTGGAGCTGGGGTGCAGCACCTCACTGGGATTTATTCCAGAGGCCCTGAAAAGGCTCCTACTTGCACCCAGGCTCAGGCCCGCTCGTCAGGGACGCAGTTGAATTCTACCTTCTCAGTCCTTACGGAAGTATTGTTTTTACAATGAGCCCTATTGCAAAAAGATACTATTTATATATGATGTTGTGAGAGACTGAAAAGGTAATCATTAAAAAAAAAAAAAAAACTTGTGACCACAGTTTCCTCGGGAGGGCAACATTTATAGCAAAACTCTGGGGTCCCTAAAAAAGGGAAAACTGGAGTATTGAGAAACTTTCTCTTACTGTAATGTTTTATCCAATTCTAAATTTAGAACCGTCACCTGACAGCGACTCCCTAAGGACATGTGGTTACTTTTACAAGTAATTCCATCCCAGACCGAGGTGAAGAGTGAAGCCTATTTGCTTCAGCCTTCCAACTAAAAACAAAACAAAACAAAACAAAACAAAAATTGTTCAAAGACTGTCAAGGAGGATGAAGTAAAGGAAAATGAATGGTATTCCAATTTTACCCCCAAATCCTTTTCTATATTAGAAACCTAATAATTTACAGTATTTAATATGTACTTCTATAACTGAGATAAATTAGTACATAGGTGGGCAGATATACATGAGTTTATCAATGATATAGAATTTCACATAGCCGGGCGTGGTGGCTCACGCCTGTAATCCCAGCACTCGGGAGGCAGAGACAGGAGGATTGCTGAGTTCGAGGCTTGCCTGGGCTACATAGTGAGCTCAGAGCCAGCCTGAACTACAAAGCGAGACCCTGTCTCAAAAAAAAAAAAAATTTCACATGACAAGAATGACTTGTCATGTGAAGGGGTTCAAAACTCAATACTCTGTTGGAACTGGTTTCTTAGGACAAGTAATCTAAGACTGTCTTTAAGGCCCAGAGGTGCCATAGCCCACCTTGCCAGATGCCCCAGAAGCGTATAAGTGATAGGAAGCACAGTGATTTCTAGGGGGCTCCTCGCCCTGTGCGTCTCTGAGAACCTATGTGGCAGTAGCTGCCTGTTAACCAAATTAGATATTTTCATGATGAAGAACTTCACTAGTAAATGATATTTAGAAAATAATGATATTTAGACAAAAAATAACAGCCTAATTCTGGCAATAGCATACAATATGTAACATTTTCTTGAGTTTAAACATGATTTACAACTTTAAATTATTTCTGATGGCAACTGCTAGAAAGGAAGTCTGATTCTTCAGATACCTGAAGACCACCTTCTGCAATGGAAATGCTGCAGCCTTTGAACCTCTGTGTCAGAGGACAGAGAAGAATGTCCTCACCCCTTGAGGGACCCCTAGGGGACAGCCCATGAGACACCCCTGAAACCCGACAGGTGTCTGCTGAGGGCTCTGTGCAAGAGAGGGCGGTGGGCACAGGAAGGCGGATGTCAGGCTTTAGACGATCTTAGAGCCTTACAGGGCGTCACAGTCTGACTCCTGAAAATAATACCTGGGTCTGATACGGCGGAAAATCATAATGGCAAAGGAGAGACAGAGATAGAGAAGGAGAGATCTCCCAACTAACTGCACCCATTTTGTGACAGAAACTGCATTTCTCTAGATGCATTTCATTTTAATCTAAATGAGAGAAAAATTAAAGTAAAATTACTCTTCATAATGACTACCCAGTGTATCACAGTTTTTCTGTTTTTCCAAAAACATTCCCCAGATATGTGGTCTTTAATTGCCCTGGCAATATTTTCAAAGCAATTTAAAAGACCTAACAGGCAGAATACAGAAAACTGCCAACTTTCTATCAAACACTTCACAGCGTGTGGTGGCACAGTCCCGGCTGGACAATTCCAAAGGTGAAGCCCACCTTGGTAAGTTAGTGAGACCCTATCTCAAAACCCAACTGAAAACAGGCCTGCAGATATGGCTTGGCACTCTTTGGGTTGTACATACACACATACACACACACACACACACCAGGAATATACTTCACAACTCTGTAGGTTTTATCCTCAATAGGAGCAAAATAAAAACAAAATAAACAAAAAATATTTGTAGGTGTGCAATCTTACATTTATAAGTCCCTTCAACCGTTAGTTTATGGCATTTTCCTACCAATTCCTGTGCCCACTTCTGTACCTTATAACCCACCATGATACTCCAGAGAAAATAGAGGGTTTCCACTTTAAAAGGTATTATGTTTAAAAATGCATTTCACACACTTCTTATGTAACTCATAATTTTAAAACATACAAAAAATACTTGCATTATTTTTAAAGACCTTGAACAGAAATCTGAAATTACTGTGGGTGGAAAGAGAGTAATGCTATTAAAAAAGATTGTGAAGGAAAAAATAGTGTAGAGATAAAATGGAAAGCATGCTGGGTTGTGGAGATGTAATCAATACAAATCAAAGTTTTATCTTTTAGACTGTAGAGACCAATTCATAATATAGATAACAGGATGAACTCAGGGAAATAAATCTCCTTATTGGAAAACTATTGTAAAAAGTTTATTATAAAATACTGTTATGAGGTAAATTATGACTTTTCCAGAATTCATAGTTTGCAATACCAATCCTAGGTACCTATAAAGGTGGCAGTTTTATTGTGTTTAAGAAGGAATTAGGATTAAATATGGTCATGCATGTGCACACTGATGATATGTGTCCTTCTAGAATGAGGAAATGGGAAGAATACAGACATTTACAGAGGCAGAGACCTTAAGATAAGGCGGTGATGGCTCTCTACATGCCAAGAATAGAAACCTTGAAAGACAGCTCCACATTATCACCTGGATCTTAGATTTCTGAACTCTGGAACTGTGCGAACATCCATTTCTGATGTTTAAATCACCTGATACCACTATATCACCAGAACATTCTTAGAAAACCAATAGGACTTTTTTCTACATTCTATCTTTCTACTCTGATTGTGAATAGATACCCTTATAGAAGATGTTTCCTCTCAAATGCAGATGATGCCAGGAAGAATTTATAGTGAGCTATAACGTTTATATAATTATCCAGAGAAAGTCTATGATGTTGGTTTGACATGGCCAGAAAACCAACATAAAATGAGTAAACACAGATAGCACTTTAACTGTAAGCAAGCACGATATAATGTGGAAATTTCAGGGATTCAGAGTAAACACAAATTTTCAAAGAAAGATAATTTTCAAATTTTCTCTTAAAGCATAATTAGGACATTAAAGATGTGATATTATCAATAAACCATTAATAGTTGAAATCCAGTGAAACTTTGTTTTTAAAAGGAGTGTGACTTAAAATATTATTAACAGTTATTCCTTCCTGGGAAAAGTATACAGATTAGACCTTCTTTCCTAAATACCATTATTTGCCTAGCCTAGAAATGGAAAAAATATAGTAGTAGTATTTACCTGACCCATTGCAAAGACAAAAGACATGAGAAAATGTCTACCAACTTAAAACAAATTTTCACCTGGCCATATATATGCTGTGCTGAGCCAACTGGATCAATCAAAGTGATCAGTCTGAGACAGGAGGAGAGTTGGGTAAGATGACAAACTTATTAATGGCAATGACCAGTGTCTAGAAACAGGTCCTTATCCAGTGGCCAAGTTCTACAGGACAGCAGGGCAGTTGTACTGATCAGAAAGGGTGGGATTACAGAGCTGGGGTACTTTTGCACATTTCACAAGTCCAGACATGTTCCACGTGTTCAGTCATTTCTACTGATCAGCCAGCGGGCAGCCAGTGACAGTTGGCAGAAAGCAGAAGTTACATAAACTATGAGACCAACCTGGCTCATGATCAGTGAGGTAATTTGGATTGTGGTTTGTACAAGAATGTAGCAAAGTAGGCATTTTGGGTCTCAAAGTTGAAGCACCTAAACGAACTGTGAGGTTGATCCCCTTCTCCTGAAAACAAGTTGACACCAAACAAAATGGGGAAGACTACAGAATTTAAAAAGAATACATTATTGCTAGGTTATTGAGCAGAGTTCATGATATTTTATGCCATAATGTTCATAAGTAAACAGTAACTTTCCCATTTTAAGTTATATTCAGTAGTTCTTTTACTCATCTCATAAATAGGTTCATTTCTTGCACTGATGTCTCTGTTTCCTCAAAATATCTAGCACTCTCATAGAAACAAAAATGCATATTTCTACTGGGAACATCTAAATATCAGTGAGCAGGACTTCTAATCTCAAGGAAGAACAATTTCACCTTTCCAAGGTCTAATGACAAGAAGGACAAGAAGTTTAGAAAACATCTCCCCAGCTAACCTTCAGACTGCTACTTTAATCTGATAAGGGCATGAGCCACTGTCATTACAGGATTTCAGAAGCCAGGCTTTGTCCTAGAGAGAAATTTAAGTTGCAAAAAGAATAAAATATTAACTAAGAGCTCATATTGAATTCAGCGACAGCTACAATTCAAGTCCAGCTTTCTAAACTTTCAGTCCCTGACTCATCATATTTCCTAGACAATCCACTCATGAAGAGGATTTTTGAAAGCTTTGCCAAGACTTACATGACCTACCATTCTTGGCTTCAGGATGGCGAGAAGGCCATGGTTTCTCCAAGCGAAGAAAGCTTTTCTTTGTTTCACTGGCAGAGAGCTCACCTTGACTCCCATAAAGTTTAACCACTGATTTTTAATCAGTTTTCACTTTTATTTTGATTGTGTTTAGCTCAACCCAATTAAACTTTAAGTTTGCTCTGAAAGGCGAAAACCACAAATGAAACCGTGAGCACTCCTATAATTCTTTCTCAG
>PVIC010022665.1:0-27484 GCA_004025085.1 Thryonomys swinderianus
CTCAGCAATCCTCCCATCTCTGCCTCCCGAGTGCTGGGATTACAGGCGTGAGCCACCACGCCCAGCATTATATGTGGTAACCGGGGATCGAACTCAGGTCCTTACGCTTGCGAGGCAGGCGCCGGAACCACTGAGCTAACCCTCCGGCCCTGCCATGAAGTTTTTTAATTTGATATGATCTTATGCTTTGATTCTTATTTCTTGTCCAATTGGGGTTCTGTTCAGAGAGTCTTTGCCTATGCCTGTGTCTACAGGAACTTTACCTACTGTATCTTTCAGCAGATTCAGTGCTTCTCCCTTAATATCTAGGTCTTTGATCTATTATCATTTTATTTCACTACATGGTGAGCAATGTTAGTCTAGTTTCATTCTGTTGTATGTGTATAACCAGTTTTCCCAGCACCGTTTGTTGGAAAGGCTACCTTTTTTCTGCCTAAGTTTTTGGTCCCTCTTCTAGTACCATGCAGTTTTAACCACTGTATAGCTTTGTAATATAACTTGATACGTGGGATTGCGATTCCTCCTGCTTTGCTCATGTTGCCCAGAACTGCATCTGCTATTCTGAACCTCTTCAGGTTCCATATAAATTTTAGGATTGTTTTTTCTACTTCTGTTAAGAATGATGTTGGCATTTTGATTGCATTGAGTCTGTATTTCAGTTTTGGTAATATGACAGTTTTAACAATACAGACACTCCTTGTTTAACAGCTGAGTTCTGTTCCTGCAACTAGGCCATTAGATGAATTGGTCGCAAAATGAAGAATTTTATGTAGTGTGTAAATTACAATATTCAGAACAAAAAAGTGGTCAAAGGCAACTCCAACTTGATGATGTTGCTTTTATTTGCATAAATCTTGCATGCAGTACTGTAATGTATAACAGAACATGAAACTACAGTGCTGTACTATACAATGAATCAGCAAAAATCAGAGTACTTTATAAGCAAGGTATTCTGTACAAAAAAAAAAAAACATTGAAAGGGCTGGAGATTTAGCTCAAGTGGTACCATGCCAACCTTGGACACACAAGGGCCCAAGTTCGATCCCCGTTACCACAAAAAAAAGACATTGAGGCTCTATAAACAAGACATATAGAAATGTACAAATAAATACATGTCATAAGTCCCAGTGGTGAGTTATAAGTCTGAACAATGTGCCCCATCTAAGTCCAAACACTTGTTAAACTAGTGAGTCTTCAAATGAGAAATAGATGTACTAGAAATCACATTATCAAAATAGCTCAATGAAAAGGATTTGTTTTTCTTAAGCACACATGCTTCCCAATAAGCTTCAAAGTAAAATAGAGCAGGTATCAACAGATCACCACATCAGAGGGGCTCAGGCAATGTGGGATTCTGTGGGATCAACCCTCACATGTCAGAAAAGGCAGGGATGGAAATTATTCAGAAAATCCAGGCTATCTTATGATCTAGCAATGATATAGAAAGTGCTCATCAATAGCTATGACTTCAAAACAGATGCAATCCAGATATAATATTTAGCAAATCAATAAAGTATCTACTCCTATATTTCTTCACACCCCCTTTCCTGGCATCTCAGCAGCTTCCATGAATTCTTCAAAGTTACACTGATCACACAGTTGATCCTGCTGGAAGCTGTGCTCACTACATGCAGTTCTGACTCATTCAGGAAGGAGCCTCTGCAGGTCAATGCAAGGGCCAATGAAACTAAGATACAGTATCGTGGCACCATGAACTTGCCTGACTGGGTACAAATCATGGAAAACGCCATGTACCCTTGGACAGTAAAATTGGCGTTCATGGGGCAACTGGTCTGTGCCTCAGTAGTACACAACTTGAATAAAAACACAACAACTGTATGCAATAAAAGAGCTTACTAGCAAGGAGTGTAGGACAAAAATTAAACACATGAAACAATCACAGAACCATGAATAACAACAATTAATTGTTCAATTGTTCTCTGTGATTCAGAAGTATATATATGTATATATATATATATATGTAACCTTTAAGAAAATATATGCAGCCATGTGATATGAGGCTTCTCTACATAGCAAAAAGTTTCAAAGGTAACATTGCTTCTTAAAGAGTTTATATATGAAAGTTTATTTACTTCCAAATGAGCTTGTTTTATTATCACCTGAGGACTTGTTAGAAGCAAATAGTCCTCAAGAGGTGAGTCTCATAAAGAGTCCACTAATCAATTTTTCTGGCCCTTTGGTGCATCTGTTCTTCCTGTATCATACGTGATCAACAAATTTCAGAAGACTGTGCTCCAAATCGGCCCCTTCTGCATCAAAACAGGCAAACTATATATCTTTAGGATACTGAAATATGCGACCTCGTATGGATTTTTTACCTCAATATATGCAACTCCATATGGATTGTTTTACCTCAATATCAAAAAAAAGTCAGGTAACTTATTTTCACCAATCTCAAACCTAATAGAAATCATACATTTTTAAATCTGTCTTTTCATTAATCCTTTGTTCATTTACACAAAATCCTTAGTGAATATGCCTAAAAATATATTAGGCTACAGACATTTCTTATTTACTGGCTGAGTTCTGGTCCTGAAGCTAGGTCATTAAATGAACTGGTTGCTGAATGAGGAATTACATATAGGATGTACATTACAATATTCAGAACAAAGAAATGGTCAAAGGAAACTCCAACTTGATGGCTTTGCTTTCATTTTCATAAGCTACATGAACTACTGTATTGTATGGCAGAACACAAAACTACAGTACTATATGGTGCAATCAGCAAAAATTGCAGCACTGTGTAAACAGGATGTACTACACAAAAAAAAATACATTGAGGCTTTATAAACAAAATGTGTGAACCACAACAACAAAAATAAAAACCAGGTCACAAGTCCCCACAGGGAATTGTAAGTCTGAGCAGTAAGCTTTGGTTGTAAGTCTAAACATTTAATAGATAGGTCATTAAACGAGGAATAACTGTATGAGTTCTGCTGATCCAGGAACAGGGGATATCGTTACACTTTTTGAGGTCTTTTGTTGTCGTTTATAAGTTACTGATAAATCTAAATTTTGAGGGCTAAACTCCTAATGTTATCTCTTCTTTGACATTTTATTTATTTTCTCCTTTTAAAAATAAGTTTTGTCCACACCCACCAGCAATTAGTATACCACATATCACAATGCTGGGTGTGGTGGCTCATGCCTGTCATCCCAGCACTCAGGAGGCAGAGGCAGGAGGACTGCTGAGTTTGAGTCTTCCCTGGGCTCCATAGTGAGCTCAGGGCCAGCCTGAGCTACAAAGCGAGATCCTGTCTCAAAAAAAATAATACTAAGTTTTGTCAAGTGTGGTGGCACATGCTTACAAACTCAGCCACTTGGGAGGCAAGACAAGTGTGATACTATCCTGAACAACTTAACAAGACCCTGTTTTAAAATTCTTAAAAACTAAAATAGAAAAGGCTCACAATGTAGCTCAGTAGTGACTAGTTCAATTCTCAGTATTCAGTAAGAAAGAAATCACCTGTGCGTACAACAGCTCTACTTCAAATTTTACAAATAAGCTACATTCTCTCTCATTTCAGGCCTTTCCCACTTGCTTTCCTACCTCCTTGGAATACCCTTGCCCTTCCCTTTTCCTAACTTCTCCTGCATCACTTCTTGCCTTTGAATCTTTGCCTGTAAGACACTACCTATAGGAACAGACCCCCTCCCCAGTCTGCAAGGCCAGATTACATGCCTAGTTACTTTCTCACTGCTGAGACACGATACCAAACAACCCCAACAACCGCAAGTTAGAGGAGCAAAGGTTCATTTTCATTCATAGTTTGGAGTGGTTTCAGTCTACAATCAGCTGGCTTAAAGGCGGAGTGCCATGGCAGAAGGGTGTCAGGGGAGAACAGCTCATGGTATGGCAGCAGAAAGTAGACAGAGAGATCAAGGTAGGAGGAAGATAGATTCTTCCAACCCTTGCCCCCAGGGACCTTTGACCAAACTTCACCTCCCAACATGACCCTTAGCTACAGACTCAATGGGCTAATCTACTGAACACTACCACATGATCTAGTCACCTCCCAAAAGCCCCACCTATGAGCATGAGACTAGGATGACACCCTGATATGAACCATTACACTATGTGTTCCCACAACACCCTACCTTCACCTCACCTGCTTGCAAAGTGCTTTATCACTGTAAGCTCATAGGCTCAGGGACTCAATCAACCGGGCCACTGTTGGTGTCATAAATATTTGTTAAATGAATGACCAAATCTAGAGCTGTATATTTCCAGTACCACCATCACTACCAAATTCCAATTTCACCAACACTGAAATCAAATATTATCCCTTAGTCACACATCCTGGCTGCTGTTAAATCATACATTATAAAATTCAAACACATAGGGGCCAGAGATTTAGCTCAGTGGTTCTGGCGCCTGCCTTGCAAGCGCAAGGTCCTGAGTTTGATCCCTGGTAAACCACATACAATGCTGGGCATGGTGACTCACACGCACCAGCAATCAATACCACATACCACAGTGCTAGGCGTGGTGACTCATGTCTGTAATCCCAGCACTCAGGAGGCAGAGGCAGGAGGATTGCTGAGTTTGAGGCTTGCCTGGGCTACATAGTGAGCTCAGGGCCAGCCTGAACAACAAAGCGAGACCCTGTCTCAAAAAAAAAAAAAATTCAAACACATAATTAGTGACCTGGTAGTGCAAGTGATGCTATGTCCAGAGGCAATAACTTCAAAGTCTTCTTCCATACATCACTAAAGCATTTCTTCTGTTTCCTAACTTGTGAGAGCTCCTTCCACATGGCTTTCCAGGATTCTCTTGCCATCTTTTGCTCAACTGTACTAGCCCAGTCAAATGGATAACATAAGTACTTCAAGGGCAGTGGAGAAGAGGTGCTATTCCAAGATATCACTCCTGCTGACCCTGTCCCAGCTGAGTATGGTTTGTACAGTCCTCCTTTGACTGTCACTTCCTGACATGGTCATTTGGGACATAGGATATAAATTCTATCTTGTGTTTGATATCATTAAGCTCTATGTGCTTAATTTAGAATAAATGAACTGTCTCCTGAAATTCTGGATATCTCTGGTGATAAGTATATTAGGCTACCTTAGCCTAAAGCCACTAGCCATCCAGCATTCAAATATTTAATAGTATGATCATAGGAAGAAAAGAAGAAGAGAAACATTAGAAGGAGACATGCATGAACAAGTAGTACAAGAGTGCTTTCCCAAGCTCAGGGTGAGATGGAAGTCTAAAATTTAAGTTTGTGATTGAGGCAAACTAATTAAATTTTATTTCCTGCTGATGAATTCTGCCTGTTCAACCTAAAGATGAAAGCTGGAAAAGCTCTTCAGATGTCAATTGCCTATATAAAATAACATGTTGATGGGTAAAGTATACTCATTAAAAACATATGGCAACTGAGTTCCTTCAAATTAAATGTAACTATGAAACAAGCATAAGCATTTTGCAAAACATTTTAAGTCATGTTGAATGTACATTTATTAAGGAAGACACATTTATTTAAATTTAAAATGTGGCTATAGTTTTGGCTTCTAGAAAGTGAGCCACCTCAGAAATAAAATATCTAACAGTAAGAATATCAATTTATTTATACATATAGTAAGTCCTCGACTTATGAACAATTTCTGTTCTGAGAGAACATTCATAAGTTGGATTGGTTCATAAGTCTGACAAAGTGAACTTTATACACTTTTGACACAAATATACAATGTAAAGCATTACAAAACAAACAAGAATACTGTAAATAAGTTTTACTTTTACAGTTACCTTTAAATGGTGGTACAGTGCAATGTAACTGCAAATAAACTATTTTTACTTTTACAGTTACTATAAAAATGGTAAGGTAGACATATGAGCTACTTCCAAGATTTGTGAGCAACTACCAATATTCCTAATGCGAGGTCTGTTCATACCTGCAGAAGTTCACAACTCAAATATTTGCAAGTCAGGGACTTACTGTATTTATTATTTGACCTGTAATTCCTGTTTTAGCAGAAGGAAAAACTAGAGGTGAAAGATTTGAGGGAGAGGAACTTAGCTGTACTTGCAATGTTTCATTTCTTTAAAGAAAAGGCTTGGAGAGAATGATGACAAAATAGTAACATCCATCAAACCTGCCTGATAGGTGAGTGTATGTCTATGTTCTTATTTTCTAGATGGTTGGAAAAAAATCACAACTTTTTAATAAAGTATGCAAGCAGTACGTCAAAGTAGATAAGAATTAAGATTTGGTTTAAGACACCTGGTGCTGCTGTTTACTAGTCCTGGGGCCTCAGTGAACTCTCCTTTGTATAAAATAAGGAAATTATGAACTAGTTCCCCACCGAGAAGGGAATACTATCTATTATTTGGAGAAAAGACAGTTTTTGTATATTTCTCAGGTCAGCTTACCTTAGAAACAGACTGTGAGGCACAGATTCATGCAGATGAGGAGTAAGGGCTCCGACTCTCGAGGGAGAATCTAAAAGAAATATCACAGCATCCATTATACTTAGTATCCAGATCCCAACCTCAATAAAGGAAGGAACGTGGTGCAGAGGTAGGAGGACCAGGGACCAAGTGAGTAAGCAGAAAAAGAGGTTAGGTTCCTAGACGGGGGAGGACAGTGAGAGGAGGCTTGCCGTGGCTGGGCGAGAGAGCCTTCACGCTCCTTGTATCCTGCAGCATGCCCCTGCTGCTCTCTAGCAGAGAGTGTATTGTAAACTCCACCTAACCACCAGCCCGGCTGAAGAGTTTAAGAGGAAAGCATTATATACACATAAATTCACTGTGATTATGTGAATGGGAAGCCAAACTGAAGAACCCAAGAGGAAGTTGAAGTTTAGGTGAACAAATCAGGCCACGAAGACCTCCCCTGACTTTCCCAAGCGAAACCTTAGAGTCTGGTTTGTTTCAATAAGGGGAGGCATATCTCCTCCCAGCACCCCTGTTCCCCATCTTTTGGAGTCTGTGGGTGACCTAAGGCAACTATTTCACATCTCAAGAGGAATGGGATATTTTTAATTTTTGACCACATTGAAACATTCACCCTTTTCTGAAAAGATGAATTTTAAAATTCAAACTTCAAATATTTTAGCCAAAAACTCTAAAGTTAAGACAGCTTTCCAACCAAGCTATGGTAACAAACTGAGATGGCATGGCTTTCCCAAGGGAATAATTTGTACATGAAATTCAGAGGGCATGTTGGATTAGGTTTTTAAACACCATGCAGGAACCTACCACTTTTATCATATCAACCATTTCCAGTCACTTATTTAGAGACCAATATCTTATCATGTATTCATTTTATTGCCCCTGGTCCCTCAATTTGGATTCAAGATATTTTCATTAGTTATAAAATAACTCTGAGAACTTTGGGCTTAAAATAATGAAACAGAGAAAGGGTGCCATGTACTTATTTGCACAATGGTAGAATTTCTATTTTGGCTTCTTCCTTTGACATTACTTCTTTAGACCAAGTCCTTAAAACCCTTTGCATTCCAGTGTTTTCATCTGAACTGCTATACAAGCACATATTACATTCAATTAGCCCTACAGGTATGGATCAAAAACAGAAGATAATTATCATTGATTGTAGCTGGATTGCATCTTTATTTCCAGATTCTTTAAAAGCAGTGATATAAATAGACAGAAGGGTGTCATGGAGAAAAGAGTTCTGAACCAATTTATAGTGAGCAATGGTTTTGAGTGGCCTTTAAGCAGTAATGAAATCCACATCATTGATTGAGTAGCCTTGAGTTTATTTCATCATTGACAATACTGCTAGCCTCTGTCAACCAGCTTTGGAAACTTCATTCCCTAAACAGTTCAAAGCCAAACACTGTATGCCAGTTTCTGTAATTTATTCACACAGAGGATAAAAAACAATAAATATAAAACCACCATGAAGTTAGCTTTCTAACGGCTATTCATCTACTCTCCTGATCTCCACCATATTAATGCTTTCATCACAGAACAATCAGATTCTTCTGCAATTAAAACTACATGTGTACACACATGACCCCCTAAAAGAGATGTGCTCCAAAGTTTTTAATCATATTCATTTATGCTTTTGCTTTTGCTGAAAGAAAGCATGGATGCGGAACCGGTATATAGGAGTGAGCTGCTTTACCCATCTCTAATTAAGACTGAATGCCTGACCGGATGTGCTCAAACACAATCAAAAGCAGTGACTAAATCTAGCTGATACACTGCGCCTTTCCCCAGGAGCTACAACCTTGTAGGGATACTGATTATGGAGAACTGTCATAAAATTCAGTACATTTCATGATGTTTTATCAGCCATTTAGAACTGTGAAAACTGTTATTGGCTTTTGAGCTGCATAAAAACAGGCAGAAGATGAGTGATGTTGCCCAGGAGCCATAGTTCCCAGTGCTCTGATCTAGATCAGGGCTTCTAAACTTGCCTCTGTATATAGGATCATCTAGGCTCGTGGGATATTTTAAAATTTTCATGTGTGGGTCATCCCCAGCCCAATTAAATCACAATCTCTGAAGGATACCAACCAGAGGAAGCTCATCATATGATCTCCAGAAAAGCTGGAGACTCACTGACCTCTAAGACTACCCTTTCATATTTTTTGACTTTAGTTTCATTTCTCATTACTAATGTCCCTGGCAAAAGACATTGCCTCAATGAAAGAGAGGATTTGAAAATCAAACTGCCTTAAATACAAAGTAAAGTCAGTCATGTTTGAAATAAAGCAGGTGGGAAGAGTAGGCACTAGGCATTAATGTTGGGCAGCACTAGGGGTTGAACCCATGGGCTCATACACATTAGGCAAGTGCTCTACTCTCAGCTACATCTCCAGCCCTCCTTAGTTTTAGACATAGGAACTCCCTAAATCACCAAGCTGGCCTCAAATGTGTAATCCTCTCACCTTAGCTCTTGAGTCACTGGGGTTATAGGCACTGCACCACAGTACCTGGCTTGCACACTATTGTCCTTAGCCCTGGTGTCACTTTCAGAAGGCTCCCCCAGAGAATAGTGTGAGACGATGCACTTGGAGATGTGGTCCCAGACAGCAGAAAAGGGAAATGGAGGAGAATGAAGTGAGAAAAAAGACCCACTGGGTCCATTACCAATCTGGTTTCTGCAATGAACAAACCGAGGCTTCATCCCACTGGGATTTGACTAAGCAGCTATGCAGAGCACACATCAGCAGTGTTTGCCTAGGAAAGGGAAAGAGGAACATTTACCCATCCACTCTTATTCCCTCCTTGTCCAGATTTGTCCCAGGGATTAACTCCTGCACATTCCCAATTGTACACATTTAAGCAATGCAGCCAAGTGCTAAGTAGGAAGCTGCAGGCAGTCAAGGCACGCGCTTTCAAATTACATGTGCTGAAGACTAGTTACCGCAGCAGTGGCTAAAGAAAGGATGGCCTGAGATAAGGCTGGAGCATCACAAAAGGTACTGAAGATACCATCTAAAACTTTTTAGAAGCCAATATTTTAGAAGTTCATTAATACTTCAATAGGAGGTTCACTATGGGCTCAGTATAATGCCACTCAGATAATGCAAAGAGTGAACTGTTATCTCCTCAGACATTACATGTTGAAACCTCAGCCTCTAAGATGATGGTATTTGGAGACAGGAATTTTGAGAGGTAAATTAGGTTTACATGAGGTCACCACCATGGGATTAATGCCCATGTAAGAAGAAACACCACAGTACTTTTTTCTACCATGTCACAACACAGCAAAAATAGGACCTACAGGACAGGACAGCCCTCACCAAAACCCAACCTGATGGCATCCTGAGTTCAGAATGCCAGCCTTCAAAACTGTAGAAAAAATAATTTCTGTTGTTTAAGCCACCAAGTCTATGGTATCTGGTTATAGCAGCCCAAGCAAACTAATATGGATAACTCTTCTTTAAAACGCTATCAGCAACAGTACCTCTGTAATTTTCGTAAAAGTAAACATCACAATCAAAGTTGAATTTAAACTCTTCCATAACTATCCTTGTCTACTGTCACTATTTCATTTAACTCTATCAAGCTGAAGATAGATCAGAAAGTTTAAAAAGATAAAATATATACTCAAAATCTCTACTCATGTGAAATAAATACTGTTAATGTTTTTGGCCTATTTTCTCCCCAGGGAATTTTTAACATTGTTGAGACATATGTTGGCACACATTACTGTATTTGATTTGAATTTTTTATGACCTAATTAAGGTCCTTAATCTTTTTTTCATAAGCAACAATGTCTCTCTTTGCCATTCCTCACTTCACTGTTTTCCTAACTTTTTTACAAACTTGCCAGGAGCTCAAATATTCTCTACTCCATACCAATCTACATATTTCTATGTTCCTACCAGACTTCCAAAGCAACAATAAGCTATAATTCCCTAATTATCTTTTTTTCCTGCTCCATCCTGTTGGATTTTTCTCCCATAAGTCCCATTAGCTTTTAAACTTTCTTTCTGAATTTCATCGGTTTATTCTGACCATAGGACATGAGAGCTATATTGCAACATCTGTGAATTATGAATTGGCTGCCTTAAAAACCAAAGCATCCCATTCTTCCCGAGCTCGCAACCCTCCCTCCATCTCTGCAGAGCAGAACTTGTCTTATCCATCGTTCTTTCCTATTGGGTGCAGTGTGATATCTTGCCCATAAAGAACCTCTATAAATTCTTGTTGAATTGATGAATAATAAAATGGCCCCAACAATAAGCCCATGTGCCACCAGTCTTTATTCTTGTTAACTATACCTAGACAAATAGTAAAACTCTAAGGCAAAACTTATGTATGCCATTGTAGATATGAAAATTCAGGAGGTTTCTGAATCCATTTCATTTAAGAATGTTAAAAGTAGAAAGCCTAGATATGCAAGCACCCTCTTCAGAGATTTCAAAGAACCAAGCGAACTAGGCTGTATTGCTTTTTACACCCTCCAGTTTTCTGGAGGGGCCTCTCTTTAATCAACACCAGCTAGCACGAGAGGCTAGGTTCAAAGAGCCTGGCCTCCCTGCGGCACAGAGCAGGGAAGCGTAGTGCACATATTGCTACTGAACAAAGAGAATGCAAAGAGGATCGAGTTGAGTTAATAATGGGCTTCATGACTTCTGCCATTGCAAGTGAACTATAGTTTTCTTCTGAAAAGTATATTTGTCCTGTGATTGAGCCATATGACCACTTCCGGCCTATGTGGACCTGAAAATTATATCTCGCTAAAGTTAGTATATGATCATATCGATGCTTTTACATTAGGCTATGAGTGTTGGCATGGAGGACACATTCCAGTCATGTACCTACTCATTTTGCAATATTAGAACCATGTGATAATGAACCCAAAACATCATAACATACTCTCTCCTGTGTCTGTCCAACCTACACCCCAGAGTCCCTTGCTCTCTATGTTTTATGTTGTAACAAATATAAAAAATAAAGGAAATTTTCTTAGTTATATACACTAACTATATTATATAGTTTATATGCAACCCAAAACAATTCTTCACTCATTGTGGCCCAAGCACTTTAAAAGGTTAGATACTTGCTATTGTTCAGGACCAGGCACATAAGCAAGAGCATATGAACATTCCTGTGAGCCAAAGGGGTGGTCTTACTTTGCAGTGCAGTAATTTGCTATACCACAATTTCAGCATGTCATTTAGCTACGTGAGGTTTTGCCATAGTCCTCACCTGTGATAGTTAAACTCAATTCTCAACCTGTTTGGACCAGAAGCTATCTGGAGGATTAGTAAGGTATCTTTTGGGTGTGTTCGGATGGGTCAAGAAGGTATAATCTTGGGGTCTATATGTGGTCTTTGGCCCCTCTTTTGTGAACCTCTCCCCTACACAAAGTGGGCAGCATTGCCCCACCATGTCCTTCCGCCATGATGTTTCTGCTTTGGAGCCGACTAATCATAAGCTGAAACCTCAGAAACCAAAGATAAACTGATGTCTAAATTGTGAGTGTCAAATCCAGAAATAGAAATGATTAGCACACTGCCCCAATAAGAATTATTTCCAAGAATTTATCCCTGGGTTTCCTAGGATCCAGTTATTGTATGAAATCCACTGTGACAGGCCAAGTATTTCATATGTACCATTTCTTCTTGCCCATAGGAAGCATTTGAGCCAGGTCAAACTTGCATAAGGACAAGTCCTGCCTCTCCCAACTCAGAATAGATGTATCAAACTGAAAGTTTATGCTATACTTTTAGTATTCCTTCTCATAATACCTATGCCCAGCAGCAACTAGCAAACAGATATTTCTCAAAATCTGAGCTTTTACAAAGCATCCAGTTCAGAACTTTAAGGGTCATGGATTTGATCTTTCTGTTGGTTTTGCCACAAATTCCAGAAGGCCTGACAGTTAGGCCCTTAGAGTCAAAAGCCAAGGTATATGTGTATGTGCACAGAGAAGCATCCTATTCCACTATCCACACAAATTCATATCTTTTCAATATAGCTCAATGGCAGCAGGCAGTATTGCCACACGTTGAGTATGTGTTTTCTCCACAACCAGACTCAAACATGTTTCAAGCAAGGCATATAGTGTGAAAGCCATCAGACTATTCTAGTTAGCAATAATTTATGGGTTTTGTCCACTAATGCCAAAGAATTTAATATAGCTTGTCACCCCCTTGAAATTTTTTAAAATTGCAACTTCCACTGTATGCTTCGTATATGGTCCACCATGATGATTGGAGTATGTGGCACCATTATCTTTATTTCTCTGATAATTAGAACTCCAATAATGTGGTGTTGGACTTACCTAGTAAAGAGAAGTAATATGCTCAATATGTATCAAAGAATGCACTGCCATTTGAAACCAAGTTCTCATAATTCTGACAATATCTTAAATGTGTATTTCAAATTTCCCAATTAAGGTAAATGAGTCTGACTTCTATAACAGAGAAAATATCATTTGCTAAATCAATTACTTCATGTCATGTAGCCAGGCCTGAGTGATGTTTTTCTCAGCTATGTCATTTTTGCAATAAATAAAACTTGAGGCAAAGATAAGAACAGCAATCTGTCATTTCTAACTTGTGGTTCTATTTGCTAAAATTCAGCCCAGTTATCATTCTTAAATTTGGGCTAAGGGATTTTTTAATTGAATTCTTTATTGGTACAATTTATATACATCTATACATACATACAATTTTATATATATACATATATACATATATACAATATACATATACAATATACAATACATATATACAATATACATATATATATACATATATACATATATACAATTTCTATCACATATAACAGTGGGGAATTTGTACCAGTATATGACACAAGTTAATTCTCATTTTTACCCATATCCCTACCCACCACACCTCCCCACCCCCTTTATACATACTCTTTTATTTTCTTTCTGAACTATATTTATTCCTTCCCCTCATTACATTCTCACACCAAATTTCCTATGGAAATTTCCTGCTCTATAAAAGCTGTCATACTTTCTAGAGCTCATTTGCATCTACAGGTGTTCATGTCAAAGAGAAGATCTGGAATTTGCCTATCTGTGATCTATTGATTTCACTTATTAGTATATCCTCCAGGTGTCTCCATTTGCACCTAAATGGATTGATCTTGTCATTCTTTATGGCAGAGTAATACTCCATTTAAAAAAAAACACATCTTCTTTATCCACTCTCCAGTTGATGGGCATTTGGGTTGTTTCCAAGATTGAGCTATCACAAACTGAGCTGCTATGAACAAGGGTGTACATCTGTCTTTCCAATGTGATTTTTAAAAATTCTTTTGGGTATATTCCTAGCAGGGAGATAGCTGGGTCAAATGGGACCCCTAGTCCTAGTTTTCTGAGAAATCTCCACACGGATCTCCACAATGGTTGCACAAGTCTGCAATCCCACCAACAGTGGAGAAGGGTTCACCTCTCCCCACAGCCACGCCAGCATTTATTGTTGGTTGATTTTGTGATAGCGGCCATTCTTTGTGGAGTGAGGTGGAATCTCAATGTTGTTTTCATTTGCATCTCTTGAGTGACCACTGATATTGAACATTTCTTCATATGCTTCTTGGCTGCTTTGATTTCTGCCTCTGAGAAGTGTCTGTTCATTTCAGTTGCCCATTTTTGAATTGGGTCTTTAAACTTGGGGAGGCTGATCTGTTTGAGTTCTTTATATATTGTAGATAATAGCCCTTTGTTTGATAAACAGCTAGTAAAGATTTTTCCCATGTTGTTGGTTGTCTTTTAGCAGTGCCAGCGACTTCTTTGGCTGTGCAGAAGCTTTTTAGTAGGATGAGATCCCATTTGTTTATTCTTTCTGCTAGTTCTTGTGCTATAGAGGTTTTACTCATAAAGTCTCTGCCTAAGCCAATGTCTCCAAGAGTTTTACCTAATCTGTTTTCCAGCAGGCTTATTGTTTCTGTTTAAATATTTAAGTCTCATATCCAATGTGAGTTTAGTTTTGTGCATGGTGAAAGAGATAGGTCTAGCTTTAGCTTTTGGCAGGTTGAAGCCCAGTTTTTCCAGCAACATTTGTTAAAGAGGCTGTCTTTCTTCCATTGAGGATGTTTGGCTCCTTTGTCAAAGATAAGGTGGCTTAGTGTATCCGGAGTTGTTTCTGGGTCTTCTAATCTATTCCACTGGTCCTTGGGTCTGTTACTTTGCCAGCACCATGCAGTTTTTATCACAGCAGCTTTATAGTAGAGTTTTAAATTGGGGATTATAATACCCCCTGCTATGTCGTGGTTGCTTAGAATTGCTTTTGCTTTTAGGTTTCTTGTGTTTCCAGATGAATTTTTGTATTATTTTCTCTAGCTCTGTGAAGAAGCATAGCATTGCAATTCCAATTGGAATTGCACTGAATCTGTATAGTAGTTGTGGAAGTATAGAAATTTTGACGATGTTGGTTCTCCCTACCAAGGAACAAGGGATATCTTTCCATTTTCTGGTTTCCTTTTCTATCTCAGTTTTCAGAGTCCTATAGTTTTCAGAGTAGAGGTCTTTCACTTCCTTTGTTAGGTTGATTCCTAGGTATTTCACTTTTTCTGGGTGCTACTGTGAAAGGGATTGCCTCCCCAATTTCTCTTTCAGTGAGTTTGTTGTTTGTGTAGACAAAGGCTGTTGATTTTTGAGCATTGACCCTGTATCCAGCAACACTACCAAATTTGATAATTAAGTCTAGCAGTCTTTTGGTTGAGTTTTTAGGATCCTCTAGATAGAGTATCATATCAGCAAATAATGACAGTTTAACTTCTTCCTTTCCTATCTTTATTCCTTTTACATCTTTGTCCTGCCTGATTGCTATGGCTAATGTTTCCAGCATTATATTGAACAAGAGTGGTGACAGGAGGCATTCTTGTCTCGTTCCTGACCTTAGTGTAAAAGGTTTCAGTTTTTTGAGCTAAGGGATTTTAAGACAATTAACTCCCAGGCAGAGAAGAATGTGCATTTTCAGAGTTTTCTGTGAATATTGGAGTCTTCACGGTGCAAACCACATGAAATTGCCAGTTTTAAATCTTGAAAGTTTGAATATTGCCAATTGCACATGATTCAACTATATTCTCACCATAAGAGACCAACTACCCTACCCAACATACTGTGCAGTCCAATAATACTGTGATCTATAAGCTTAATTCATTCTGGAAACATGCTTATAATCCAACACTCTTATATATCAGAGGGAATTTCTCCATGAGAAATAAGGGAAACTCAGATGATTTGGTTCACAATCCAAAAATATTCATATAAAAATGATTAAAATACTGCAATATAATACAAAATAGTAAAGAAAATACAAAATACAAAGAGAAATAAAATAACCTGCACTTACCTTTGGCTGGTGTGAGAGAGACAAGAGAGAGAAGGGTTATCACACAGAACGTTTACCATCACTAATGGAATCACTGCTGTCTACTGGCACAAAGGAATCTTTTTCTTTTGGGCAATTTTAACAAGGCACCTGTCTAATGACACTTACTTTTGCCTCCTTTTCAGGATTTTTGCTAAAATGTGACATTGTACTGTCAGTAAATAGACTCATCCCTCGTACCCTGCAGCCTTATTTGGAGGTATGCTCATCTATAGAACTTTGCACTCTCTCATAGTTTACACATGTCCCTAATCTCATTCAAAGTAAGGGACTCCTTTTGCTCCCCCTCCTCTGCAGATGAGACCTCCTCTATAACCTCTCTCTGTTGAGAAACAATCACCCATAATCCCTAAGAGGAAAGAGAGAGAGAGAGAGAGAGAGAGAGAGAGAGAGAGAGAGAGAGAGAGAGAGGCCAACAGCTTAGCTGTGATCATGTAGCACTGAGCAACATGTACTACTCAAATTACAAGACGTCATTCGTTTATCAAGTTAAAATTTAATAGAAATATATTTTCTTGTCATATAGAGCACTCACAGAACAAAGTTATTTGCAATCCAGATTTTACTGCATTACAAGAATGAATTAAGTTCCTGAACAAAAATATGGCTTAGATGGCTTTGGTCCTGGCCCCAGGTTTGAAATACTTCAAATATTTCTTTTCAAAACTTAACTTGCAAAAGGAGGATATTTTTTTTTGAGACAGGGTCTTGCTTTGTAGCTCAGGCTGGCCCTGAGCTCACAATGTAGCCCAGGCAAGCCTCGAACTCAGCAATCCTCCTGTCTCTGCCTCCCGAGTGCTGGGATTACAGGCATGAGCCACCACACCCGGCACTGTATATGCGGTATTGATTGCTGGTGGGCGTGAGCCCAGCATTGTATGTGGTTACCCGGATCAAACTCAGGACCTTGTGCTTGCAAGGCAGGCGCTGGAACCACTGAGCTAAATCTCCAGCCCAAGGAGGATATTTTTTAAATAAGAAAATACTGATAGTTGCTATCTGCTAGATTTTATGAAAGCACAGCAAAATTATTAGATATTCAATATTTAGTCATTCTACTGATAGTTTAGATTATTATCAAATATATTTGGCTTTTGAAAATTACATATCACATATGCTCATCTAGCCCATGTGCACATTTTCTCACTAGAGCGATATTTCTAATGTTGTGCACCTTCAGATAGGGCATTTACTTTTCAGGTTACCGTAGTCCCTATTCTTCCCTATAGCTTTCTACATCTACACTTCATGCTAGGCATCTACATGACCTATGAAGGCTTTCAATATGAAATCACTATTATGCACAGTGACATGCAAATGATATAGTGACTCTCCACTTGAGTAAAACACTGGTGCCATTTACTCAGCGGAGAAAAACATGAAAAGAAGCATTTCTTTAAACAGCAAGTCCTCCACTGCATGAAGAATGGATTCAACTTGAAAACAACTTCTTTTAAGCTGAACTTTTTAGAAACACAAGTATTACATGAAGTGATATACTTGAGAAATTTATAAAGGGAAGGAAAAAGCTTGACAGTGAAAACTAATGTGATCTCAAAAACTTCAAAGAAAATGCATTTAGAAAATAAAAGAAGCCATTTTCAATAAAAGACAAGGGAATCAGTCTTCAGAAGGAGCAGTTTTAAAAAGTGTGTGTGTGTGTGTGTGTATGTGTGTGTGTAATGGGGAAAAATACAAGATTGCCACTAGTCTGTTCACATAGAAAAATTGTAGCTTTCTCATCTGAATGCCAAATCCACTGCCATTTCTTCAGACATCAGCATTGCTAAAGTCAAGCTAAAGGCATTCTAGCTGCATGAGTCCAGGTACACAGGAAACATGGAAGACACTGTTCCTTGTAGGATGAGAACTAGAGAACTGAAACAGGATTATCTATTACTTTATGTGTATCCTTAAGTAAACACAAAGTCATTTTCCCTTCAATACAAATGTTAATGTACACTTATTCATAAGGGAAATATAGGAAAAGTCATTTTTACTTCCACAATGAACAGGACTTCAGAGCTAGATAAATGTGAAGTTGGGTCTCAGATCTGCTCCTCCAAACTCTTGGTGCTCAGCGGTCTCCTCTCACACTCGTCTTTCTGAGCACCACATCTCAACCACGCTCCTCATTGTCCATCATCATTCTGTGCGGCCCTGTGGCTGACTCCTAGAAAACAAACAGCATGTGCCATTTGCAGGCCCAACTGGCTGAAAACCTTCATATGTAACGCTCCGTCTACCTCCTGTGAAGAGATGACTCGGGATCCAGACGAGGGTTAAGACACAAGAAGGAAGGTAACAACCTGAATAATGGCGGGGAACAGAACTCCCATTTCTCTGGTGGGCGCCATCCTTACTCATCTGCAAGGGACTGAACGTGAACACGAAAGAAATTTTAAAACTGCCAACCTATTAGGGTTGTAGCCACTGTGCTGACAAGTGCTATACTGACAAATACACTGTTACTGTGTTAAAGTGACTGACCATCTCTAAACTGGACATACTCAGCGGTAACTTCAATAACTGTGTATCTAACTTGGGAATATTGGTGTGAGACATAATGAGAAAACGTAGAGTACTGAGTGCAATGCTTAGCAAACAGTAAGCGATTAATAAGTATTACTAAAATGGTTCTGAATGTACATTGACACTTACAATATGGAATGAGTTGTAAGAAAAGAAAATGGCATTCTTTCTGCTGCCTAGTAATACCCCCTTGCACTTGGTCACATGCACAACTTAGACCTCGCATTTAGCCAGTACTAATACCTTGTTTTCTGATTAAGTACTTCTTTGAAGATCAGGAATCCCACAGCCTGGGATTAACATTTTGAAGAGCATGTAAGCCCTCTCATTCCACCTCTAACTCGGCAACAGTTGTTCTCACACTTTGGAGTACATAAAAGTTGTGAAACAGAGGCCCCCAGGGTTTCTGGCTCCAGCAATCTTGGTGGCAGCTCCTTAGGATTTGTATCTCCAACAGGTTCTCAGTGATGTTGATGCTGCTGTGTCTCTAACCACTCCAAGAACCACCACCCAGGACTCATGGGCCAGGGGCAAGACATCTGCTCCAACAAGCCCACTCTGGAGCGTTTCAATGCTGGTAGCAGGTGTCTGACACTAAGTAACAGGACAGAAGATAAAAAGGTGCTACGTTTCAGTGACACTGAGCTGTGACCTTCAATGAACATTCACCTTGGGGCTGGTAAAATCCTCCTTGCATCTTCCTGGGATTTGTGTTTCTTTCTCCCTCTCACTGGCCTCCACCTCTCTCTCTCCCTCTCTAGCCCACAGTCTCAGTGTTTGTGTGTCCTTTTTCTTCCCTCCCTCACGTGCGTGTGCATATCTACAGGCAACTAGATCACTGCATCTGTTTCGCTCACTGCTCCCAATTTCCTTCCCTTTGCATACTGTTATAAATAGGAAACTCTATTTGCATTTTACAATTTGTTGTAGCAATTCAATTAAATTTTATGACTCATATTCTTAATTTTGAAACAGGTAATGGAATATTTTATAATATTCCCTAAGGATATAAAATACTAAAGCCTCTTGATATTTTTCCTAGGACAAATCATATCTTGGTTAATGAAGGAAAATTTTCCTATGCTTCCATAAAACTAGGAAATCAAACTTTTTGTGAAGGCAGAAATATTTTAATTCTACATTGCTCAACTTATTAGTTACTGGCCATTCATGGCTACTAAGCACTTAAAATATAGCTAGTGAGACTCAGGAAGTGAAATTTTTAAGGTAAGTGATTTTAAATCTAAATAGGCATGTAGAACCTCATGGCTACAATAGTGACCAACACAGCTCCATATTATCTACATTGAACATTGTATACTGTATACATACAAGGAGCAGATTCATTTTTAAATCTCTCCAGTTTACTGGATCACCTTGACACCAAAAGATGTCTCCGTTTCCCTAAGTCTTTCATGAGTTTGATGGCAACTGCACAAAGACTTACGGTTTTTGACTTAAAAATAACAATGTAATTTCAAATAAAGTCAGGTCAAACAACAAAGGGATCTTTTTCTTTCTAGCAGTCACCTAGGAGCCGGAAAGCTTCTCTTCAGGGGTAACAGACCCATTTGTGTATGTGAGATGAGCCAGGTCTGTTTGCACCACAGGAACAGGCACCAGGAAGCAGAAGCAGGAACATCCTCATCACTCATTAGCAGACACAGCCGATCACCCCACTTCCCAGTGGTCACCGAGCAAGAAGCAAGTCTCACCGCAATCTCCAGACAAATGATCCCAACTCAGTTTACAGTGGTGACTTAGGTTCTCAAGGGATTTGAGGAATTCTAAAAGCTCCTCAAACCAAAATTGCTTTAAACTCACCCTAATTCAAGGTAGATAAATACATGCCGTGCAGCCCTTTTCAAAGCTCGTACAAAAGATTAAGTAGACCGAGAGGATGTCATAATAGCAACAGGACTGTGGCATCACTGCCCAGCCCTTCATTTAAAAAATGCTCCCAATAGGACAGCCTCAGATTCTTAGACAAGCTCCTTCAAGTCCTCCTGACCCTAAAGTTTTAATCTGGCTTAGCAAATGTGAAAGTTAAGTCTTATTAGGGACTACATTTACAGTGGAAGTCCTAAAATTCCATGCCATGAGATGAAATAGAAAACATATGCAGATCTTACTTTCTATATTTTATTGTTCTATGATAATTCTACCCCCATTAAAGATTAGTAACACTGACCAAAATCCCCTGAGGGAAATCTGGGTTTTTACAATGCATAACATCTATGTTTGCATGAGACTTAAAAGTGTATCGACTTTTCATTTATCCAAACCTTCTAATATCACAACAATCACAACACTCGAAAGTGGACATTAGAGTCTCACTTTTATGGATGAGTGAATTTCAGCTCAGAGAATCTAATTGATAGGGAAAGGAGCCACTGAAACAGAAAGCGAAGCAGAAAAGAAATCTAAATCAAATTTGCAGAGGAGGTCTGGGTCAGAGAGCTACAGAATCATAGCAAACTCTCCACTGTCTTAAGTAGAAAATGTAACATGCTCTAAGAAACAGAATTGCCATTTCAAGAGGAATTAACTACATGGAACCTAGCCCAGGCTGTCCCAAGGCATAAAAACAGAAGTAGAATTTGAGAAAATATCTTTGAGCCTTCTTAAAGTACATGGCATTGTATTGAGGCCTTTACAAATCTGTGTTTTCTGAATCAAGGATTGGCATATTCTATCAGCTTTATATAGTGCCAGGGTTCCTTTTTCTGAAAGCAGTCAGAGGCCTGAAACTTTATTCTATGTTTACTACATCACCTTACTATATCTCACTTTTCTAAGTTGTCATCAAATTGGCATAATATTAGCCATGTCTGCGCAAGAAGCTAGCTGAACTTGGTATAAACCTAATGAAGAAAATTATCCTTGAACTGACCTGTTTTGAACACTGAGCTGTATTTTCAAAGATAGATTAAGAAACAAACTCCACCTCGAAAACATCTTCCCTTTAAATTCCATCTATATGAGGAATGTAGAACTTTTACAGGCTTTATTTGAAGTCCCAACATGAAATGATTGTTGAGTACTTTGTGGGTAGCTATGGCAACAATGATTATCACCACATACTACCAACGAAAGTACCACCTGCATCCACATCTATTCTAAATCCTTAATTAAAAAGAAAAGCCCAGTTCAAGTTTCCAGTTAGTAAATTTGGAAGAAAACTTTTTTAAATATTGGGAAATCTATTTAGCTTTTCTTTCAGTGTTTGATTCATAGTCTGTGTCTCTGTTTCCCTCTGTGTCTGTCTCCTTCTCTGTCTCTCTCTGTCTCTCTCTCTCTCTCTCTCTCTCTCTCTCTCTCTCTCTCTCTCTCTCTCTCTCTCTCTCTCAACAACTTAAGACTGACTCTGCCCACATCATCTCTTTCTGGAAAAGTAGAGGTTTCAGATTTCCTTTTCTAAAAATTAACTGGTAATGAAAGTTCCAGACAAAGCCCCCAGATAGTCCTTTAAAACAATTATCTATGTGCATAAGAATTTCAGGTTTGTTTGTTTATTTTGAGACAGGGTCTCGCTTTGTAGTTCAGGCTGGCCCTGAGCTCACTATGGAGCCCAGGCAAACCTCAAACTCAGCAATCCTCTGCCTCTGCCTCTGCCTCTGCCTCCCGAGTGTTGGGATGACAGGTGTGAGCCACCACACCCGGCACTGTGGTATGTGGTATTGGTGGCTGGTGGGCGTGAGTCTCCACACCCAGCATTGTATGTGGTTACTGGGGATCGAACTCAGGACCTTGCACTTGCGAGGGAGGGGCCAGAACCGCTAAGCTAAATCTCCGGCCCTTCAGGTTTGTTTTTAGTTTGTCTGTAAAAAGAAAGAAGAGGGATTGGTGAACTAAAGGGAAAGGAAGCTAAAAACATGTGAGGAAAATGAGCCCAGGATCAAAAAAGAGAGGAAGCTATTTAAATCTTTGAGGAAGGAGGCGGGGGGGCGGTGGCATGCAAAATCCATGGGAAGTGGAAATAGGTTTCATTTAGGCTTAGAATATTCTGTAGTCAAGGACTTGCAGGAACTGGCTCCCTCCACCCTCCCCAGTTCCCATGCCCTCTGCCCTGCAACTCTACAGTGCTGGTCCATTCAGAAACTTGGACTCAGTCATGTGACTTGCTTTAGGCGATGCCAGCAGATATAATGTGAATGGGAGAGGTTTGCCAAGTGCTTGGGCAAGTAGTTTTACTTTCTCCTGCCTTTCACCACTGCTCTGAGCACGTTTCTAAGCTAAGCTGCTAGAGAAGCAAAAGATACTTGGAGCTAAATTGAGGCAGGCCTGTCTTCCCAGCCAAAGCAGTCTTTAGATTAGCTGATAGCACATCCAAAGCTATCTGAGCAAGTGTCAAAAAAGCTAGTATTGGGCTCAAGATTTAGCTCAGTAGTTCCACCACCTGCCTAGCAAGCGCAAGGTCCCTGGTTTGATCCCAGTAACTATATAAAACAGCAGCGGGCATGGTGACTCATGCCCACCAGCAATCAGTACCACATACCACAGTGCCAGGCACGGTGGCTCATGCCTGTAACCCCAGCACTGGGGAGGCAGAAACAGGAGGATTGCTGAGTTTGAGGCCTGCCTGGGCTGCATAGTGAGCTCAGGGCCAGCCTGAACTACAAAGCAAGACCCTGTCTAAAAAAAAAAAAAAAAAAAAAAGCCAGTATCAAAGAAGCTATCTGGTCAACTGGCAACTGTCTGTAGACACAGGAGTGAGCCTCCTCTGGATCTACTACATAAATCCGTGCGGCTATAAATCCCTCAGGAGGTTTATTACACAGCTTGCTGGGGTAATAGGCAATCAATAAAACTGCATACCTTCTTAACCAAGAAAATTCATTCTATTCCATTATATTAACACTTCCCACCAGGTAATCTTATAAATATATATATAAGAAGTCCACAAAAGGGAGAGTGATTCTAAAATAAATGCTATATATTCAAATTTTTAATATGTGTTACTACCAAAACAAAACCCAAAACAATCTCCAAAATAAGTTCATTGAAATTCTACAACAAATTTAGAAAACAGTCAGCTGATTTTACTTTAGAACAAATTAAATTTCCGTAATTAAAAGAACACAAGTAACCTCTTATCCATACTCACTAACATTCCACCACCTAATGGACCAAAGAGTCTACAGATCCTCAGGTGCCCTCTTAATTGTAGCTGAACAGCTATAACAATAAAAACAGTCTTCTCTAACTGCAGGCTGAAGGGTAAAGCAGGTAAGTGATCCCTGATGGATCTGTGCTGCCAGCTACAAGAAAGGAGGGTAACGGCCGTTATCAACAGCACACTCCCTCACTTACCATAAAAATAACAAATGAATTGTCATTTGAAACAAAAAAAAATAGCTTGAAGATGTGGAAGAACATTGCACTTACCTTCCATACACTGTAGTAAGAAAAACATTACTAGAAAGATGACAACATAAGCAATTAGGATAGAAACATTTCTGACAAAGCAGAGCTACCCTTCCTCTCAAATAAGACATGTTTAGGGGGCATCTAAGGGGATATTTGTAAAGGACTTCCTGTTTACTAAGTGAATGAGACAATAGCCTATGAATCTCAAATAATGTGCTTAATAAAAGACCCGGCTAGGTATGTGCTAGGCAACAGAGTAATATCGTGTTGAAATAATGCAAAATGGATTCTTGCTTGACTGTAGTGATCAGGGAACAGTGGCACGAGCAATCCTTATATCATTTTGTTATGACCTTGGAAAGCCTTTTTTGATTGACAGCTTGAAAGGAAGGAAAAAGAAAACACCTTGGGAGAATCTGAAGAATTTCTAGGTTTGTATTCTGATACTTGCCCAATTCACATGGGGTCCCCACAGTGTGACAAACATCTCTACTACCTCTCCTCTTCCATGAATACGTGGTAGAGGAAAGAAAGGGTAACGATTGGGTTTGCAAGAACTTTAACTCGTGAGGGGTGGAAAGAGAGTGGACTCTGGTTCCTTGACTCTTCATCTTCCCCACTGTGTAGTAGCTTCCAGATGTCAGGAAGATAGTTCGGAGGTGAGAGCATCCACACAAAAAGTCCAAAGTTAAGCAAAGAAGCTTCAAATCCTTGAGATTTGTTCATTTGTCCATCCATCCCATACCAGAAAATGTCAGCTCAAGCACTGGACCCCTACTATGTGCCTCCTATGTGCTAAGGGCTGTGGCCTCCCTACAGGGGACATTAATCTGATGAGAGGCATATAAGTCCTTACCATACAGCACTGAGGTGTAACAGTGGACAGTGTATAGGGATGTTGGGGAAGGGGCCACAAAACTACCTAGGGAGCAGAAATGGGGAGGCATTCATGGTGGTGAAAGGGTTAAGGCCCTTATTAAAGAGTTCATGAAAATTAGCAAGATAATGAACAGTTCATGTCCCAAGGATATAGTAAGTGAGTCTTGCCTCAGAAATCTAATCGACAAACCTAGATTGTCCTTGGACCCCCACTAATTGGCTCTAAAATCTCAAATTCTACAGAAGTGTGGATATGTGAATACAAATGTTCCAAAGCCTTAGCATGAGCCTGGAATATTTGGGAGCATCTCTTAGACTCAAGAAACTATTCTGACCATGGTGTCCTTTTTGTTTAAAAGGGGGCAAAACCTTCGTTATGTTTCCTTTAATTCGTGGGAAATCTAAGATTTATTATGATAGTTTGGCAGCCTTTCTATATCTACTAGAACAATGAAAAGTACTTTGAGTTTGTTTTGCTCTCTAAAAATAAGATAATACTTTAATTTGAAAAAAAGACATTGGTAAAGGCAACAAGATGTGGTTTTTTTCTCACTGAAATTGTCACTTCAAAGATGTCATGTTATACTGAGAGATTTAATCAGACAGACCTCCTCACCCAAAATATTTTATTTTTCCACGTGAGTATACTTCATTTTATTTCATTTCTGTGTCGTCCTTGAGAAGAAAGGCCAAGGAAACTTGCCACTGGCTAAAGAGTGGACACAAATGCAGTGCATTTTCTAAAATGTGTTTTTGAATTTATGGGTTGAATGTAAGGTTGAGGAAGTACATTTTGTCATTATCACCTGACCTCTGATTACTTTTGAGAGTAAATTCAAAGGTGACTACTGAAAAGAACCCAAGGCAACATTCTCACACATTTCTAAAACTTACTTTTGACCATAAACAAATGTAAACCAAGCAAAAGTTATAAAGTCATATTTTTGCCACTTGTATGTGGTATTTTATAGTATTCATGGGATTTCTCTGCCTTGGTTTAAAATGGATAGTCAGTTTATGGATTTTAGTGTTTTGAATAACCATCCCATAAAACATGAATTATCACTATTTTATAAGTGAGGAAAAAGGCTTTTTTTTTTTTTTTTTTGAGACAGGGTCTCACTTTGTAATTCAGGCTGGCTCTGAGCTGACTATGTAGTCCAGGCAAGCCTCGAACTCAGCAATCCTCCTGTCTCTGCCTCCCGAGTGCTGGGATTACAGGTGTGAGCCACCATGCCCAGCACTGTGGTATGTAGTATTGATTGCTGGTGGGCGTGAGTCTCCACGCCCAACATTGTATGTGGTCACCGGGGATCGAACTCAGGACCTTGCGCTTGCGAGGCAGGCGCCAGAACCACTGAGGTAACCCTCCAGCCCGGAAAAAGGCTTTTTAAAAGATTTTAAGTGAAATGCCAAGACTGAACTAGAGGGTTGATAGGTTTCAAAATCATTCTTTCTCTACAACACATTACCATTGATTAGACCATTTTATGTTTGATTTGACTGCTAAATGCTACATTCAGTTGATACAGTATATTCTGTATGTTATGGTTGATGGAGTTAAAAGGTAGCTGAACTTGGAAACTAAACAAAGTACTTCTGTTTCCAGCAGGAGATACTATCAAGCATTGGAAGAGAAAGACTAGAACAAGCTCATTCTCATGAAGCATATGGGAAAGGAAAGACAAAATACTATGCCAAAATGAAAAGACAAAACAAAATGTAGTTTTTGTACAACTAGATGAAACTTAATTACAGATATGGCACATGTATGGCCTTTTAAAGTAATGTACCAGTTACATTTGGGGCTTTATTTTTCCTCCATTCTTTTTTCCTCTTTCTTCTGGAAAAAAGTAATATCAGGCCAGAAATACAATAGTTTGAAATGCTTAAAACACTTTGCTGTGTGTTTTCATATACATTACTGCATTTGACCTTCACAAATACTCTATGTAATAGAATGAATTAATGTTTCAATTGGATTGACTTCAGAATATATAAGCAACTTTCTTATATTAGTCACACTTCCCTCTGGAACAAACAACGCCTAAAAATTAAAGGAGAGGCTTATTTGGCTTCAAATTTTCAGTGCCTTTGGTATACGGTTAGCTGGCTCCAAGGCCAGAAAAACAGAGCAGAGGAAAGCTGCTTGACCCACGGCAACCAGAAAGCAGAGAAGAAAAGAGAAAAACTGGGAACAGAAAGATACCCTTTCAGGCCATGCTTCCATGGTGCACCTCTTCCAACCAGGCCCTATCTGTAGTTAACCCACCAAGAAATATAGGACTGCTATGATATAATTGTCACCCAAAAGCCCAATCTTAATAAATGAGCCTTCTGAGGGAACCTTTTAAATCTAAACCATAACATTATTAAAACACATAAGCCGTGATTGTTGTGGCACTCAACGATAAAGTTTCTAATCTTAGATCGTTCCTTATTGCCATAAACACACTGCCTCACCCTCCTACTTTAAGCCAAAGGGAAATAGCTACTTCAAAAATAGATGAGAAAAATGAAAGAACTCATAAGACAAATTATCCACAAACTAAGGTCAGTTCATGACCCAAAGCATTTGGCATCAAATTAGAATTCAAATTGATCTCTTGTAGATAAATCTTTGTCGAAGCCCATTATAGAATCACAGTTAAAGTACTGAGGGTTGGGCGGACGGACCGGACCCAACAGCTCCGGGCCCACCGTGCCGTGAGCCCAGCGGACTGGGGAACTTACGGCGGACGGACCGGACCCAGCAGCCCCGGGCCCGCCGTGCCGTGAGTCCAGCGGACTGGGGAACTTGCGGCGGACAGACCGGACCCAGCAGCCCCGGGCCCGCCGTGCCGTGAGCCCAGCGGACTGGGGAACTTACGGCGGACGGACCGGACCC
>PVIC010022666.1:0-27503 GCA_004025085.1 Thryonomys swinderianus
AGGAGTAAGGCACCAGAATCACTAAGCTAAACCCCTAGCTCTCCTTTCCTTTTATTTAGTGTGGAGAATGTGTGAGTAGTTTTCATCTCTGACAAGCAGAATGTAGGAAAGAAGTAGAGGTTGAAGACTAAGAAAGAGTGATAAATGCTGGGCATGGTGGCTCATGCCTATAATCCCAGCACTTGGGAGGCAGAGGCAGGAGGTCTGCTATGAGTTCGAGGCTTGTCTGGACTACATAGTGAGCTCAGGGTCAGCCTGAACTATGAAGTGGGACCCTGCCTCAAAAAATTAAATAAATTAATTAATTAAAAGAAAGACTGGGGTAGCTCAGTTGTGCCACACTTGCCTGGCAAATATAAGGTCCTGAGTTTGATTCCCAGTACAAAAAAAAAAAAAACCACCAAAACAACTATGATAATTAATAATGTGTGGCTTCTGAGAAAACAGGGGAACAGGCTCTAGGGCACAGGTGGAGGGATTAACTATGAGAGGCCAAAGGACAGCAGTTTTTTGTAATAGAACTAAGAGAAAGGTGTGCATATGAGGTGTCCAGGATGTTATGGTTTGGAGTCAGGGATAAAAGATGAATTCCCAGAGTTCCAGTTCAGTTATTTTTAATTTTTAAAAATTTTATTTATTTATTTATTTAGAGACAGGGTCTCGCTTTGTAGTTCAGGCTGGCCCTGAGCCCACTATGTAGCCCAGGCAAACCTTGAACTCAGCAATTCTCCTGCCTCTGCCTCACAAGTGCTGGGATTACAGGCATGAGCCACTATGCCCAGCATTGTGAGGCATGGTACTGATTGCTGGTGGGCATGAGTCACCAAGCCCAATATCCTTTCATTGTTTGTGGTTACCAGGATCAAACCAGGGACCTTGCACTTGCTAGGCAGGTGCCGGAACCACTGAGTTAAATCTCCAGCCCAAAACATTTTATTTATTGATTGATTTTTGAGACAGTGTTTTGCTTTGTAGTTCAGGCTGGCCCTGAGCTCATTATGCAACCCAGACAAGCCTGAAACTTAGCAATCCTCCTGCCTCTGTCTCCTGAGTGCTGGGATGACAGGTGTGAGCCACCACACCTGGTATTTTTGTATGTGGTTATTGGGGATCAAACTCAGGACCTCGCACTTGCTAGGCAGGCGCCGGAACCACTGAGCTAAATCTCCGACCCCCCAGCTGAGTTTGTGTATCCATCTTAATACTCACAGCTGCACCTTCCATAATAAACTCGATATTGGTTGAATGAGAGATTACATAAATGAATCCTTTAAAGGACCTCATAGATAGCATATTTCTTCCTTAGTTTTTCAAACTGAGACTGTGCATTCTCTGTGGTCCCAGGGAATGAACGTAGGACCTTTGTACTGAGCTATGCCAACCCCTTTAAATTTATTTTTATTTTGAGACAAAGTCTCAGTTACTAAATTGCCCAGTCTGGGTTTAAACTTGCCGTCCTCCTGCCTCATCCTCCCTAAGACACAAGCTGCCATGCCAGGCTTTTAAAGTGAGATCTTATTGACTTTTGTCTGCATACAAAGTTCCTTATAAAAAAGCTGAAGTATGGGCTGGGGATTTAGCTCAAGTGGTACCACACCAACCTTAGATGCACAAGGGACTGAGTTTGATCCCTGGTACCACAAAAAAGAAAAAAAAAAGCTGAAATATTATACAAACTTTCTCTTGAAATTTTAGATAATGCACATAGAGATAAGTGTGATGGTGTGTACCTTCCCAGCAGGTTATACAGCAGAATAAAAGGCGGTTACTTTATACATGAAATTGTGTGAGGATTTTTCTCACTTTAACATCATTCCCTCTGTGTCAATAAATGACTTTCCTCCTCCTTTACAACATCTGCTTGGTTTCCATAGCTGCTTGAACTTTCACAGATTTATTTAACCAAAACCCTGTTGATGAGCACTTAGGTTGTTTCTATTTTTCAAAACAGTGGTCATTCTTGTTTATATAAGTCTGCACATGTGTGACAATACATCCCTAGAGGAGGGCAACATGGACGATCGTTTCAGGTTTTAACGCCTATCTTCCAATTACTGTGACAATTAAGGATTCCATCAAAAGAATCAGGTTTTACTATCTCTGCAGCCCAGGCTGGTTTTAAACTTGAGATCTTAGGGCCTCAGCCTTCCAAATGTTGGGATAGCAGCTGTGTGCCACTGTGCCCATCTTGCAGGCATCTTAGCTTTGAAACAAGATCATTTACTACTACCACAACTACCAGCAACAACAATAATCATAATACTAGTCCCGTGTAAGTGGCATGATTAGGTAGATCTCTCAGGCATGTCTATTTCCTAGAGTGGTGAGTGGTACTAAATGCCATGTGACTCAGGAGAAGAATTTGATCTACAACCTTTCATTCTGAGGATTTGGAGCAGAGATCTGAGACAAAATACAGCTGGTTTTGCTTTTGCAAAGAACACAATGGGCAGAAACAGGCTGTTTTTGGATGGGATCTTTTAATTTTAATTTTAACGCATATTAGGAAAAAAGAATGCACACATGACATCCAGGAGGCTATAGTAGATATTTAAGAAAAGTAAGTTAATTTAAGGAAGATGCTGTGTTAGTCAGTTTCTGGTTACTATAAGAGTATGTGAGATAACTTATAAAGAGAAAAAGTTTATTTTGGCTCAAAAGGTTTGTTTTGGAGGCTCCGGCCAAGGATCAAGTGGCCTTGTTGCTTTGTGCTTGTGGGGAGACAAACTCATTTCATCAGGGAGAATGCTAAGAAAAGGTCAGAGTCCCATAATCTTATTTCTTATTATTTTATTTTTATTTTTTGTTCTTGAGGTAGGATCTTGTTATGTATTCTAGGCTGGAGTTGAACTCACAGTGATCCTCCTGCCTCAGCCTCCTGAGTTCTGGAATTATAGAGTTTTAACACCATACTAGCCCATAATCCTTTCTGAGAGCAGGTTCCCAAGGGTCTCAGACCTCACCTTAGACCTATCCAAAGATTTTAGTACTTCTTTATACTGCCACCTCAGGGACCAAGTCCTTAGCACATAAGCCTTTGGAGGCAGTTAGCTAAAGCACAGCAAGTCCTGTGCTTAAGTTGATAGGCGGAAATGCTGACTAGTTGGGAAATGATTGGAATTTGGAAAAATCCCAAATTAGATGATATTATTATCAGTTAGGGGTGTCCTTATCTGCAAGTAACAAAGTATCTAACTCAATAGTGAGTAAGAATATAGGAATGAGGAATTTTTGTATTCTGTTATTTTATACATAGCACTTGCTAATGCTGTTTCTGGGCCTCAATATTCAAGGCTGACTGGTGGCTTCCTGATACTTTTATCCCTTCTCTTGTGGTCCCATGATGGTGCTGCAGCTTGAGGCATCACAGCCAAAAGAAAGAAAAAAGAAGGGGGGCCAACAATGGTGTCTCCCCTTTTATTAGGAAAAACAAGAAATTTCCGAGTACTGAACAATTTTCCAAGGCCTCCTTTGTCCAGAGTTATATCCATGGCTATTTGTAGGAATAAAGTTGGCTGGGAAAGTGGGTAACAGGTTACTGCAGTTGGCTCAGGCTCTCTTCAGCTGAGCTCCTGCTAGTGAAGAAGGGAGGAGGGTGGATGATGGATAAAATGCTGCATCTGCTACGTGGAAAGTGTGGACCTTCAGGGATGGGAGACCATGTGGCCCCAAAGAGAACAGCATGTGGGGATCACATCAGCTCCCAGCTCCCACCCACAGGGACCAACTTTGGGTGGGTATCTGGCCTAGAAGGATGTTGAGCTTGTCTGGGGTAACATTGCCTTCGACTCTGCATCAATGTGAGCCCAAGAGCTTGAGTTTCTGTAGAGTTTTGGACATATTTTAAAATGGGGTTTGTCATTTGTTATTATTATTATTATTATTATTATTATTATGTGTGTGTTTGTGGTACTAGGGATTGAACTCAGGTCCTTGTGCTTCCAAGGTAGACAAGTACCACTTGAGCTAAATCCCAGCCCTGTTATTTCTTTTATGAAGGACAGGAAGAGATTCTCAGAGGTTAAGCGGCCCAACTTCAATTGATTGTAAACCCAGGTTTTCTTTTCTCCGTTTTTGTGGTACTCGGGACTAAACCCACTGAAGTTGTATTGAGTTACTTCCTCAGCCCTTTATTTATTTGTTTTTATTTTGAAACAAGGTCTTGCTACGTTGCTAACCTGCCCAGGATAGGACTGAACTTTGCATTGTCCTTCCCCAGCTTCCCAGAGTACAAGGTTTAATGAGTGTGCAGCACCACGCCCAGCCATTCCACTAAGTTTGCTGAGTAGTGTATTTTCCACACAGTCCCTCTCTTTAAAGGGAAGAGTGTGTCTCTTCAGTTGCATCAAAAGAACAGAGAGAATGAACATGTGAGTGATCCCATTTCCTCTGAGCGCATCAGTGTCACCCTTGGGCTCTGTACCCTGATCCAGTCAGCAGGCAGCAGGCAGCCTGCTCCTGTTAGGTATCTGGCATGCTGACATTTATGAAATGTTCGGCTCTCACTTGTCTGTGTCCAACTGTCATGATGTATTTATTGTCCTGATGACAACTTACTATGATCAAAAGACAGGAGATGTTCCAGTTATAGATGTGTGTGTAAAGCCTAATAGAAAGCAAGTGGCCTTGTACCAGTCTCATTCATAGTCGTTTTGGGTGGCCCCATGGTTTCATCACTCCCGAGACAGTACTGGCTCTGCATACCACAAGAACAAGGGTTTAGATGACTTCCTGGTAAGGAGACATGTCCCTGGTTTTCCCTAACTTGCTCTTCCTCCTTCATTTCCTCCCTTGATGAGGAACGAACCATCCAGGTAGCTGAGATAAGGCTTCTAAGGCTTTGCTTCACCTGAAAACCCCTCATAGCCTAAAGCTGATTCTGGTTTCTAGACCCTCATGTCATTTGCCCCCCTTCCTCCCCTAAGACCCTTTCAGAAGTTGATGGCTGGAATCTACACTGGATTATTGGAAAACATGGGGTGCCTGTTACATGCCCTTAGCAGACCCATCCCTGAACTCTGCTGCCCTAGGTCTGGAGTCTGAATGCTTAGCAAGTGCTCAGGCAATCCTGGGGAGCAGACCCCCTCTCCTGCCAGTCTAGTCCTATTCTGCCCTTGGAGTAACTTCCTAAAATGTGTTACGGCTCTTTGTTGTACAGAACCTAAACTCCATAGAATGGGATGTGACTTTGTTCCAGAGTCCTGGGCCAAAGGTCCCAACGAGTCAGGCCCACCTCCTTACATGCAAAAAGCAAGTGGAAAAGTAATGGTGAAAATCAGGAAAGGAACTGGCTTTACTGAGCAGACGAGGGGACTGGAGTCTTTGGCCTTATTTTGGGCACACTTACATGAGCTCCCAGATTATACAGAGGGGGTCAGAGGTGGGGACAACCAAGCTATTTTGGTGAAAGTGTGGGCTGTGATCATCATCTCAGGATTGCTCAGCAGCCCTGTCAGTGGGCAAACAGGTTGCTGTTGCCTGCACTCATGATGGGGGCACTGCCAGAGAGAATGCAGAGCAATGAAGACTGAGGCAACATGCTGGTAGAAATGTGAAGGCTTCATCCTGCTTTTGGGTTCTCACTGGGTATTTGCAGGGATTGCTTCATGGTGTGATGCTAGGGTTAGGATGTCCTACCCTGGGTGGGTAGCCTGGATGGAAGTAAGGGACATGAAGATAACTTGCTGCTTTCACTTGGTTGTACTTCTTTGCTAATTTGTTGCCTTACTGCCTTCTGCCTACCATGGACTGTTTCTCCTCTTCAATGCTGCTCTGCTGTATCATCCTGCCTTGGAGCCAGCCAACTATGAACTTCAACCACTACAAAGTGTGAGCCAAATAAATCTATCCTCCTTTAGGTTTTGGATGGTATTTTGACTAAGTGATGAGAAAAGTAACAAAGACAGGTTCTAACAATACAAACTGTTAACACTGGGTCAAATTGTTCTTTCATTGTTAAATGTCTTTACATTGCTTTTTTTTTTTTTTGGCTGTCTGGTAGCCTTCTCTCACCAGGTCCACCTGGAAAACTCCTACCCATTCTGCAAGACCCAACTCAAGTCCTCCCTCTTCTAGGAACCTTTGTTTGCTGTTCTTATATCTTAAACATATGTTTATCATTGAAGTTTTCCCACTGGCTCCTCTATGGCAGAGACTGTGCTTAGCCCACAGGTACAGATGGAATTTATCACAATAAGTGCTCATTAAACATGGTGGTTAACGATAGCTTTTCTTTTTTTTTCTTTTTTTTTTTTGAGACAAGGTCTTGCTTTGTAGTTCAGGCTGGCCTTGAGCTCACTATGTAGCCCAGGCAAGCCTCGAACTCAGCAATCCTCCTGTCTCTGCCTCCTGAGTGCTGGGATTACAGGCGTGAGCCACCACACCCGGCAGTTTTTCTTTTGTAAGAAGAATTTAAATGAAAACCAGTGGGGAAATTCTAGGATGGTAAAGTTCCCACACTTTGCTCTGTGAGTCTAAATTTTAAGCTTTTCTCTTTGTGGCACTTAGGATTAAACCTACAGCTTCATACATGCTAAATCACATTCTACTACTAAGCAGCACTTCCAGCCCATTTAAAGTTTCTTACTGTAAAACCCCACCTTTCTAACTGTAAAGTCAGCCTTCACTTTATCTGTTTATACAAATGGAGGCAGTAAGTTAACCAGTGTGGTGATCATCAGCACCTCTCTGACATCTACTGTGCTTGGCACGTTTGATTCACCGTGAGCCTTCGTCCTGCAAGGGGGAGAACTGGGGCGCAGAAAATCATCCATCCATGGAAAGTCACTGAGCTCACAGAGCACTTAGATTGGGACTGTGATGTCACAACACCTATATTTTGGATTTTTCCCAGCTTGTGACCCCCGACCCCCGACCCCCTTTCCAAGGCAAGCTCTAGAATCTTTCCTTCTCCAGGGTGCACCAGGGGAGACTAAACTTTCCCTGGAGGCACCATAAAGAAACTCCCTGAAAAGAAAAGAAAGGAAGAAAGGAAAGAAGGAAGGAAGGAAGGAGAAAAGAAAAGAAAAGAAAAAAGAAACTCCCTGACCTATCTGGTCAGGTAGGAGGTCACAGGTTCCTCCTCATTCCAGAGGGTTCTGTCACTTGCCCTGGAGGAAGAAGATGCGGAGACTGAGAATCTGATCAGACAGGCCCTGCTGTGTATGAGTCCCGATCGGGCTCTCAGCAGTAACATCTGCGCAGTGAAGTCTCTGCAAGGAACCTGGAGCTCAGCGGCCAGGAGCGGCCCTCACAGACGGCCCAGAGGCCCTGCATCTCTAGACTCCATACCAGACCCTACGTGTCTCTTTCTCACCCTAGGAAAGTGATGTGCCACTGCAACCCTTGCCCTCAATAAACCCTCTTATTTCAGACATCTCTTGGTCTTAAATGTCTTTGCTTTAATCTTTGCCTCTCTGCATCTCCTACTGAGACCTCTCTGGCTCCCTGTTTCTAAATGTATCTCTGAACAGCTCTGTGAGGGATTCCACCTTCCTAAGCACTCAAGAAACCTCAGCCCACAGGCTTTAATTTCACCTTGGTGGTGAATTCTTACCTACCTGCGCCAAGTCTTGGAACCCACCTACTGGCCTGAAAACATACTCATTATCATTCATTCAAAATAAGGCCTTTGGACTCACTGGGAAAGCGTCCTGGGTTTGAGCCCTAGGGCCACTTTTTTTTTTAATAAAAAAAGACTTTTGTACTTTAATACACACATACATATATATAACAGCTTCCCACTGGAATGACCTTCCAGCCTGAGATCCATTTGCTTGGCTGCACAAGATTGGTTTTTTGATTCATTTATTTCTATTAGAAGTGATTTCCAATTTTTATTTATTTTTTATTTTTCTGAGACAGGGACTTGCTATGTAGCCTAGGCCTTGGAGTAATCCTCCTGCCTCAGCCCCCCCAGTGCTAGGCTTACAGGCATGCACCACCATGCCCAGTGAATTAAGATTTTAACATACATTTAGGAACCCAAAATAGTTTTGGTTGGTTTGGCCAGTTGCTATTAACTGGTTAACTTTCCTTATTTCATCCCTCCTCCAGCCCTCTGCCCTCCTGGTTGAATTTAGGACATCTCAGAATTTTCTCTGGCAGTGAGGATGCCCTATTTACAGTACAATGACTGAGGGCAGAAGTAGCTAGACAGAGGCAGAAAAGAGACAAAAACCAAGAGAGCCTGAAGCAGAAAGAGTATAGTGAAAGACAGATCTCTAATTTCAGGGCCCAGAAAGACCACACTTAGGTTGGCAGGAGGCCTCCTTTGTGCTTTGGGTAGAAGACAGAGTAGCCAGCCAAGGATGTCATCACACTGCAATGAACAGCTGACTTCTTGCCAATGAGGGTAAGTGATTACTTTTTGTACTTTCAAAGAATTATTTTTTGTACGTGTTGTTTGGGGTATTTAACTCAGGGCCCTTTCATCGATCTGTATCTCTAACCCTTTTCAATTTTTTTTTTTTTTTGTGGTACTGGGGATCAAACTCAGGCCCTTGTGCATAATGGTACCACTTGAGCTAAATTCTCAGCCTCAATTTTTTTTTTAAACTTTGAGACAAAGTCTTGATAACTCACCAACATTGCCAAGGCTGGACTTGAACTTGTGATCTTCCTGCCTCAGACTCTCCAAGGTGATGACAGGTTTTTCAGTATTTTTTTTTTTTTTGAGATAGGATCTTGCTTTGTACTTCAGGCTGGCCCTGAGCTCACTGTGTAGCCCAGGCAAGCCTGGAACTCAGCAATCCTCCTGTCTCTGCCACCCAATTGCTGGGATTACAGACGTGAGCCACCACGCCCGGCACTGTGGTATGTGGTATTGATGGCTGGTGGGTGTGAGTCACTACGCCCAGCACTGTATGTGGTTACTGGGAATCGAACTCAGGACCTTGCCCTTGCGAGGCAGGCGCTGGAACCACTGAGCTAAATCTCCGGCCCAGTACATTATTATTATTTTTTAAAAAATAGCATGATTATCTCAATTGACACAGAAAAAAGCCTTTGTTAAAAACCAAAATCTACTCGTGATAAAACTCTAAAGAGGCCACTGTGTTCTTCCTTGCATGGTGGCCCACCCCACACTGCAGGTATGTGTTTTTTCCTACTTTTAGGAAGGAGTTTGGCTCAAACTCACTCAGTAGAGCTTTTTTCCTTTCCTACCTTTAATAAAACTTTGCTATCATTAAGAAACAAAAACAAGAAGCTGGGGATTTAGCTCAGTGGTTCTGGTGTCTGCCTGGCAAGCGTAAGGTCCTGAGTTGGAAACCCACCACATATCACAATGCTGGTTGTGGTAGCTCACGCCTGTAATCCCAGAACTCTGGAGGCAGAGGCAGGAGGATTGTTGATTTCAAGGCTTGCCTAGGCTACATAGTGAGTTCAGGGTCAGCCTGAACTACAAAGCAAGACCCTGTCACAAACAACAACAACAATAAAACTCAAAAAACAAAACAAACGGAAAAAGAAAAAACAAAAACCTTGTAGAAGATAGGTATAGAAAGACCTTATTTCAATCTGATAAAAGTCACTGTGACAAATCTACTGACATCATATTAAATGGGAAAAGCTGGAAGTTTTCCCTCTAAGATCAGGTACAAGTCAAGGATGTCTGTCTGTTATTACCACTACCACTCAATATAGTTCTTGAAATACAAGTCAGAGCTATCAGAAAGAGAAAGAAATAAAAGGGATATATGTACGTGAAAAGAGGAAGTCACGATGTTATTACATTCAGATGACATTATCCTCTAGATGGAATAGCCCAAAAATTCCACCAAAAGACTCCTAGAATTGACAATCAAATTCAGTAGTGTGGTAGGATGCAAATTCAACACATAAAAATCCATAGAATTCCTGTACACCAATAATAAACTCACTGCTGGGGATGTAGCTCAGCACCAGCTGGGTACCTGTGAGGCTCAGAATTTGACTGTTACCAACACCACCCCCAAGCTCCACACAAATGTTATATAGGAAGGGAGGGGATGGGGGGGTATGGGATAAAATAAAATAAAATTTATTAAAAAGAATAAACTTATTAGAAATTAGGGAAACAATACCTTTCACAATAGCATCAAAGATTAAATAGATAAAAATAAACGTAACCAAGCTCAGTGGAACCGCCGCCTTCCTAGCACCTGCAAGGTCCCTGGTTCAATCCTGGAAACCACATACAATGATATGATATTGGGCGTGGTGACTCAAGCAAAGGAAAAAAAGAAATTAACCTAACGAAGCAAATGAAAGACCTCTGCCTCCAGAGTTCTGGGATTACAGGCGTGAGCTACCACAACCAGCATTGTGATATGTGGTGGGTTTCCAACTCAGGACCTTACGCTTGCCAGGCAGACACCAGAACCACTGAGCTAAATCCCCAGCTTCTTGTTTTTGTTTCTTAATGATAGCAAAGTTTTATTAAAGGTAGGAAAGGAAAATTTTCTGTAGTGAAAATTACAGTACTCTGGAAAAGGAGATCAAAGAGGACTTGAGATACACCTCACTGGTAGAATGCTTGCCTAGCATTCACCAAGTCCTGGATTCAATCCTCAGACTCTAGTATTAAACCAAGCATGGCAATGGATGTCTATAATTCTAGCACTTGGGAGGCTGAGGCAGGAGATCACTGTGAGTTTGAGGTCACTCTGGGTTGCATAGTGAGATCCTGTCTCAAAAACAAGCAAGCAAACAAACAAAACAAAACAAGAGGAAATAGAAAGATAACCTTGTTCCTCTATAGATAGAACCAATATAGTGAAAATAGACATACTACCCAAACTGATATACAGATATAGTGCAATCCCATTAAAAATACCAGTAGCATTCCTCATAGAACTAGAGAAACAATTCTATTTTTTTAAAATTTTTCTTTGAGACAGGGTCTCACTTTGTAGTTCAGGCTGGCCCTGAGCTCACTATATAGCCCAGGCAAGCCTCGAACTCAGCAATCCTCCTGTCTCTGCCTCCTGAGTGCTGGGATGACAGGCGTGAGCCACCACGGCCGGCACTGTGGTATGTGGTATTGATTGCTGGTGGGCATGAGTCACCACACCCAGCATTGTATGTGGTTACTGGGATTGAACTCAGGACCTCGTGTTTGCGAGGCAGGCACTGGAGCCACTGAGCTAAATCTCCGGCCCTAGAGAAATAATTCTAAAATCAATGCAGAATTTGGTCAGGAGATTTAGTTCAGTGGTTCCAGCACTTGCCTAGCAAGTGCAAGGTCCCTAGTTCCAATCCTGGTAACCACATACACCGATATCGAAGTCCTAACTCCAGGGATACTAGAATTTGACCTTATTTAGCATTGTTTGTTGCAATGAGTCCTTTGGGGGGGGCTCTAAGTAGGTAAGACTGATGTCCTTATGGAAAGGGGAAATTGTGACACAGACATACACACAGAAAAGGTGCAGCATGGTGAGGACAGACTGGGCGAGGTTGCTGTAGATCAAGGAATATCTGCAATTGCCAAAAAGGCTACAGGAGCTGGGGGGATGCATGAGATGGGTTAGCTTGTCCCACACATTTCTCAAGAAGAACAGCCCTCTGACTCCTTGATCTTGGACTCAACCTCCTTAGAAATGTGCACTATTTAAACCACTTTTTGTGGCAGCTCTAGTAAACAAATACAATGGGATTGGGGGAGAGGATGAGGGAGAGACAGGGTGAGGTTTTGAAGGGCATTTCAGGGCTTTAGCTTTGATCAAATTCACTTGTTTTTGTGAAAGAACTTTTCCTGCAAAAAGTCAAGCACCATTCAACATTGGAAAACTGTTACAGCTTCTGTATAAATGTCTGCCTAAAGTTTCATGTGCTTATAGGTGTGTTTTCAGGAAATGACTGGATTATGAGAATGTTATGCTCATCAGCGGACTGATGAATTTATACCTAAAAGTGATATTGAGAGGTAAAGTCTGGTTGAAGGAAGATCCCTCGGGCGTGGCCTGGAAGAGTTTGTTTTCCTCCTCCATCGCTCCCTCCCTCTATCTCTCTGCTTCCTACTATGCTATGAGTAGTTTCTTTTCTGACATGCCCATCTGCCAGTGCTTGGAGCCAGCCAGTTATGGACTGAAAGCTCTGTGTGAGCCAAATAACCTTTCCTCCTTATAGTTGTAGGTGTCAGATATTATATTCCAGTAATGAGAAAGTAACTAAGACAGATTGTGTGGTACAAGGAATGAGAGTGTAATCTTCATGCTATCTGACCATGTGGTTCAGAAGTCTGTGGAACTGCTTGCAGGAGTATGGAAAGATTTGGGGGGCGCCAGTCAGAGAAGCAGCCTTGGAATTTTGTCAGCTAAGCTTTATGTGAGATTCTGGTCAGAGCTCAGAAGACCAGAACATTGATAGAAACACAGCTGGTAAAGACCAGGTGGAGGTGGTTTTAGTTGTGAGCGTGAAGAATTCCACTGATGACTGAACTCCAGGCCACATGTGTTATGCTTTGGCAGAACATTTTTCTCCATTTTGCTCATGTCCTGAGACTTTGGAGAACTGAACCAGCAGAGGAAATTCTAAGGCATCCAAACATCCAGGCAGTGGCTGGGGTACTGTTGGGGGCTTTTAGCCACATCTATGTTGAGAATCAGGAGCAAGCAGCACAGTTGAATGGTTTAAAAAGTTTGGAGTTTGGCCAAAAGGAAGTCCCAGGAAAGTTGAAACCTGTAAAGACAGAGCAAAGGAGAGGTTGGTTACTAAACATTAACATTAAAAAGTAGCAAAATACTTTGGATCTGGACAGTACAAAGATGCCTTGAATAAATGTGAAGAATGCAAAAGATCTCACTTTTTGCAGACTGAAGGGTGGAAAAATGAGACTTTGCTTTGAGAAGACAGCCCAAGGGCTCCATGCTCCAGAATGGCTGCAGCCTAGGGAACGGGAATTGATTCTCTGAGAGTCAGCGTTCAGCCATCCAGGCTTTTGGAGGCCTCTGCAACCACCAGCAAGATGCAAAAAGACTCAGCTACTGTTCCAGCTGGTGGTAGACCTTGTCATCCATCATTCATATGCTGGATTTAGGTGCGTGGAGAATGAAAGATTTGTGAGGTCATGGAGGCTTCCACCCAAATTTCAGAAGACAGCCAGGGAGGCCAGGCAGTGAGCCTGTGAGAATACAGTGTGTATAGCTGTGTGTGTGATGTCAGAGGTGCAGTGGAAGTTGGAGAATCCAGGATCATGAATTATCTGAGAAAATCTGCAGGCAGTGAGTAAAACCAGCCCAAGAGAGAAGCCAGACGTGTTGTATGGGCAGCGATGCCCATGCAGCATGAAGTTCACATCTCTCCGGAGACTGCCCCCATATTGGACCCACAACTTTAAGTTTCAGTGCTTGCCATGCTGGATTTCTTCTTGCTTTGGTGCCATTGCTTTCTATCCCCCTATTTGAACAGGAATGTTTACCCCATGTCTTTGTATATCAGCAGTGTTTAGCTTTATTTGATTTTCACAGGGCCTTAGAAGTAAGAGTTTGCCTTAAATGCCAGAGGAGACTTTGGACTTGAACTTTTCAGCAAACTGAAACTGTTAGGACTTTGGCAACTCTTAGAGATAGACTAAAAACATTTTGCATAAAGAGATGTACTGGGGCTGGGGCAAAATTTTAACATTATCTATCTATCTATCTATCTATCTATCTATCTATCTATCTATCTAATCTATCATCTATCATCTACCTATCTGTTTACTTGGAAAGATATCTAATGTTCATGGAAGAATCTATGTTGTTAAAATGTCCATAGCACTCAAAGAAATCTATGAATTAAATTAAATCTCTCTCAAAATACCAATGAAATACTTCACAGAACTAGAAAAAAACAAATCTGAAATTAATATAGCACACAAAAAATCCAAAGTAGCCAAAGCAATTGTGAGCAAAAAGAACAAAGCTGGGAACAGTACATTAACTGGCTTCAGAATAGTTCAAGCTGTACTAATAAAAACAGTGTGATACTGGCATAAAAAAGAGATACATAGACCAGTGGAATAGAGAGTCTAAAAGTAAATCCATGTATTTTTTTTTTTTTTGAGACAGGGTCTCGCTTTGTAGTTCAGGCTGGCCCTGAGCTCACTATGTAGCCCAGGCAAGCCTCGAACTCAGCGATCCTCCTGTCTCTGCCTCCCGAGTGCTGGGATTACAGGTGTGAGCCACCATGGCTAAATCCATGTATTTTCAGACAATTGATCTTTGACAGAAGTGCTAAGAGCACTCACTGAGGAAAGGATGGTCTTTGATAAATGATGCTAGCAATCCATTTGCAGAAGTGTGAAGTTATTTCTCACCAGTTACAAAAGTAAACTCAGAATGAATTAAAGGCATGAATGTAAGACCTGAAACTAAGAAACTACTAGAAGAAAACAGAGAGGGAACATTTCAGGACTTGGAATGGGCAACAATTATTTGACCATGACTCCAAAAACACAGGAAACAAAAGAAAAAATTGACAAATGGGATTCCATCAAATAATATTTTCATCGTGAACATACAACCTATATGGTAGGAAAAATATTTGCAAACTCTACCTCTAACAAGAGATTGATATCTAGAATGTAAAACACTCAAAAAAGTCAATAAAAACTCAAATAATCCAATTGAAAGTGGCCAATAGACCTAGATAGACAGTTCTCAAAAGAAAACACAAATGGCAGATAGGGATATGAAAAAATGCTCAATATCAGCACTTTGCAAATGAAAACCACAATGAGCTCTTGTCTCACTCTAGTTAGAGTAGCTAATAGCAAAAAAGAAGAAAGATAACAAGTGCTGCTGAGGATGTGGAGAAAAGGGAGCCCTCATACACTGCTGACAGCATTGTAAATTAGTACAGACATGCAAAACAATATAGAGGTTCCCCCCAAATTAAAAGTGGAACTATTGTGTGATCCTGCGATCCCACTATTGAGTGTACAAGTCCAAAGGAAATGAAGTCGCTGTCCGAGAGACATCTGCCTGTCCGTATTCACCACAGCACCATTCACGATATCCAAGAAATGGAAACAACCAAAGTGTCCATCAACAGATAGTAAAGAAAATGTGGCACATGTGCACCATAGAATACCACTGCCACAAGAAGGGTGAGATTCTGCCATAGGTGACAACATGGCAGAGGAGATTATCTTCAGTGAAATAAGCTACACACCAAAAGAGAAGTGTCATATGATCTTACTGTGGATTTTTTTTTTGAGACAAGGTCTGGCTTTGTAGTTCAGGCTGGCCCTGAGCTCACTATGTAGTGCAGGCAAGTCTCAAACTCAGCACTCCTCCTGCCTCTGCTTTATGAGTGTTGGAATTACAGGCGTGAGCCACCACGCCTGGCACTGTGGTATGTGGTACTGATTGTTGGTGGGTGTGAGTCACCACACCTGGTATTGTATGTGCTTACCAGGGATGGAACCAGGGACCTTGCTAGGCAGGTGCCTTAACCACTGAGCTAAATCTCTGGCCCCTTTTTAGTTTTTTTTTTGTTTTTTTTTTTGCGGTACCGGGGATCAAACTTGGGCCCTTGTGCATCCAAGGTTGGTGCGGTACCTCTTGAGCTAAATCCCCAGCCCTCTTCTTTAGTTTTTTTGAGACAGCATCTCACTATATCTTCCAGGCTGGCCTTGAGGTTACTATGTAGCCCAGGCTGGTCTTTAATTTACAGTAATCTTCCTGCCTCAGCCACCCAAGTGCTGGGATTATAGGTGTGAGCCAGGACACCCAGTAAGAAGTGCATTTTTCTCTTCCATGGTCTTCCCTTTATGGTGCATGGTACTTCTTACTTGCTATTTAAAACTGAGATTGTTGGGACACGAGTATTGGCAGGCCCTGCAGACTGCCCTGGTGACATCCTTGCGCTCCACTGAGGCTACCTCTGGAGCTGAGGGTTGAAGTGTTCTCAGGTGGGGAAATGGGAGTTCTCCTCTCAGTGATGCAACAGGAGGAGGAACTGAGCTTGGTGTGTGGCACCCACCTGTAATTTCAGCACTCTGGAGGCTGAGGTGGGAGGATTGCAAGGTTGAGCCTGGCCTGGGGAATTTTACAATTTATAAAGAACCTGTCTACAAGCAATGCAGACCAGAAGAAAGGAAAAGGGTTGGGGATATAGCTCAAATCCTGAGTTCAATTCCCAGGTCTGGGGGGAAGTAGGATCAGAAGTGGGCTCCATCCAAGTCCACGCACAAAATTGCCCACTGCACTCACAGAACACAAATTCCAAGGTAGCACTGTGAGAATTTCTTAAGCACAGGGCCTTGGGCGACCGCACGGTTCACAAGCTCTTTAGTGCACAACGCTGCCGGACACCAAGGGTGCAGACCGAAGTCAGATACTTTGTGCCGTGGAGGAGGCAAGGAGACAAGGAAGGAAGCCACAGGGAATCCAGACCAAGTGCAGGCTTTGTATCAGGGCCTTGTCTGCTCTTGGTCCAGGGGGAAAGAAAACCTTAAAAAAAAAATCAGATGGAGTCTGAAAATTGGACAACAATGGAGAAGTGGGAGGTGTGGGTGCCCAGAGGCGAAAGGGGACTTTAAAAGTGAAGAATGAGGATCCCAGCCAGGTGCATGCTCTGAGTGCTGGGGCTCTGCTTGCAAACCTTGCTGTGCGGGCACAGCTGAGTAGGGTGAGGGAAATGATCACCAGAGTGTTACTGATTTCTTTCTTTCTTTTTCTGAGACAGTCTCGCTTTGTAGTTCAGGCTGGCCCTGAGCTCACTATGTAGTCCAGGCAAGCCTCCAACTCAGCAATCCTCCTGTCTCTGCCTCCCGAGTGCTGGGATTACAGGCGTGAGCCACCACGCCAGGCTCTGTGGTATGTGGTATTGATTGCTGGTGGGTGTGAGTCACTACGCTCAGCATTGTATGTGGTTAGCGGGGATCAAACTCAGGACCTTGCGCTTGCGAGGCAGGCGCCAGAACCACTGAGCTAAATCTCCGGCCCAGCATTATTATTTTTAATAGAAGCATGGTTCCTATTTTATCGGCCCACTGTAAATGCTTTTTGAAGGACATTGAAATTATCACCATTTTATTATTATACACAGAGATGATAAATTTTTTTACCTTCTTTCCCTTCCTCCTTCTCTACCCATCTCCTTTCTTCCTGTCCTTCCTCTCTTCACATTAAGTTGAACTCCAGAGTCAAAAAGTCTGCATTTAAAAATAATTTTGATACTCATTCTCCCTCCAACACCACTGTGTGTGAGGAGTTTGTATAAAGACAGCTAAAAATGACCAAACATTTATTAAGACCTTAGCATGAATTAACTCATTGATCCTCAAAGTGAATCAGTGGATCAGGCCCTGTCTTATTTTATTTATTTTTATGTTAATAGCACACATTTATTTGGTTCTGGGTCATGGTTCAATGAATGTATGCAGTGTAGTGTATGATGATCAAATTAAAGCAGCTAACATTCCCTTCTCTTTTTTTTTTTTTTTTTTTTTTTGCTTTTTGAGACAGGTTCTCGCTTTGTAGTTCAGGCTGGCCCTGAGCTCACTATGGTGCCCAGGCAAGCCGCCGCGAACTCAGCAATCCTCCTGCCTCTGCCTCCCGAGTGCTGGGATGACAGGCGTGAGCCACCACGTCCAGCATTGTGGTATGCGGTGTTGATTGTTGGTGGGCGTATCTCCACGCCCAGCATTATATGTGGTAACCGGGGATCGAACTCAGGACCTTGCGCTTGCGCGGCAGGCGCCGGAACCACTGAGCTAACCCTCTGGCCCAACATTCCCTTCTCTTTAAACATGGTCTTATTTCAATCCACACATAATGATTGTACTTACTGTTGCTGCACAGTGTGATATTTTTGTACACACACATGTACAGTATGTACTGATCAAGTCAGGGTAATTAACATCACAGACTAATAAAGTACAGCTAGTATTTGAATCACAATCTGTTTGGCTCCCGAGAGGGATTTCTGGGTCTTCTGTGGGCATTTCCGAATCTGTGCAGGAAGGGGTCCCTCAATTGGGTCCTCAAGGCCACTTTTAAAGATTCTTCTCCTACTTCTGCTGGTGCTGGGCCATCAGGAGGGGAGGCTCACACCCTCCAGGGCCACAGCTCTGCCATCTCCTCCCCTATCCTCTTGTCACAGACACTTTGGCCACAAGAGGGCAGCAGCCACACCTGACTCTGACATTCTTCCCCTCATCCTCCTTGACTTTTGGTTTCTAGAACTTTCTCAGTGGGGAGTGGTGTTAGTTGCAGGTAACTGAAGACTGAACTTGAACTATTCATAATCATAAAGAGAATTTACTGGTTCATGTTATGTTAAAGTACAGGGAGAAGCTGTCCCCTGGGGAAAGTTTGGTCAGGACTTGGTTCAACCTTTCATTCTGGGTTCTGTTTTCTCCTCTGTGTGTTAGTGTTGGTCTTTGCACTGGTGTTGCCAATTATGGTAGCAAAATGGCTGCTGGGAGCCCCAAAACAACAAATTTGCTTTTGCACAGGCATTGAACAAAGATCCCAACCTTTGCTCTGATTGGCTTGCCCAGGTCATATACGTACCCTGTGAAGCTGTCACTGTGGTGATGAGGATGTCACAGGGAGAGGGGACAGATCCCTTTCCACCTTTCTTTCCTCCACTTTGAACTGCAGAGCCAAATGGACTCTTCAGGAGGAATGTGAGCTGATGGTTTATGTGAATATCAAGGGTGACACAGGGACCAAAAAGGTACACATATTGTTCAGCTCATACTGACTTAGAATTTCCTCAAAGTGCCCACACGTTTTGCACTGGGGCTGCACCTGTCACAGCACAGAGTGTTCTCTTAGCTCGGGGAAATGTCCCTGAGGAACATAACAGCTCGCAGTAAGAGGAGCAGTTGTGAGTGAGGATGAAACACAGAAGATGTGTCGGGTGGGCTGACTTGTTGGAGCCTTTCCAAATGGGGTCAGTTTTATCCTGACTTGTTTCTGTATGCCTCCTTCTCTTCTCCAGGAAAATGCTCTTTCCTATCACAAGGGAATGATTCTTTTCAACCCTTGTCCTCCAGATCCATCCTCCTGCAGGGATGGGAGCAATGCCCATTGTCACCACCGTGCTCATCCAACGGACTGCTTTCCCTTTATTCCTGGGCTTCCAGTAGGCCAGACCAGACCTTTCCCCAATCTCTCAAAGTAGAGGGGGTTTGGGAGTTGATACGACTGAGGGTTTAGGAAAAGCAGAAAGAAACTAACTATACACAGAAGAATTTATAAAACCTCCGCTATTGGCTTTCTCAATGGGTGGCTCACTGTTTTGAGACTGCTGCCCTCTTGTGGCCAAACTACTTCCCCCATGGCCTCTGCTTGCTCCTTAATGCGGTACAAGTCCGTGTTTTGCAGTCTAGGCCTCGGTGTTTCTTTTGGGAGCTCCCTTTCCCCTGGATGACTAAATGGAGAGACGTCCTGTCCCTCTTAGACCGTCCCTATTTTCCAGTCCTTTTTAGCTGAGTCACCACATCTCAATAGTTTAGCATCAGTGAAAGGACTGGAGGGAGTGACCTCAGGAAATTGCTTCCCTATACTTCCTGCCACCGTGAATGCAAAAGTGTGATAAGAACCCAGGAGGTGAGCATGACTTAGCTGAGAAGCTGTGCTTGCGAGTGGCATGAGTGTAGGCACCAGTGGCAAACACATTTGGCAGTTGTGGCAGAACAGGATTTACACTCCTGCAACTGGGGTTGACTTGCAAAAGCAGAGGAGGTTGGGCAAGAGCAACGCCAGGCAGACCAGCCCAGCTGTACAAAGTGAAGCTTTTAGAGATACCCTAGGTCTGTGCGTGAAAGTGGCGGACACCCTGGATGGTGCTGGTGACTCAAGCTCATGAGCTGTGTCTGACATCATTTCTTTCCCACCCACTGGCCAAGCACTGACTGTTCCCTGTCAGGTGATAGATATGTAGATAAATCAACGAGTGGCTTTGCTGCGTAGCGGCTCATAATGTAGCCGTGTAGCAGTGACTCATGAGCGCATCCCTGCGGTGCACAGGGCTCGTGTTGGAGCAGAGACAAGAGTTAAGTGCTGGAGGTGTGAAGCCGGGACACGGCAGTCAGTTGCTGGGCATCTCAGGCTCATTCCAGAAAAGGCTTCCTTTTGGAAGGGAGCAGCAGTAACAGTCTGCAGCGCTTCCACGGTCGGCTGCCCCTGACCTGGTGGTTTCTCTGCAATCTAGCCGGACTCTCGGACTGGCTCATTCCCCCAGCTCCCGAGCGTTGGAGTGGATTGATCATTAGCAGTAATAGTGCGAAAGAAGGGAATTTGTTTTACTTCCAAATCTTCACAAGGCTACCCCAAAGAAGCCTACGACTTCAGTTAAAAGCGTGTGCTTGCTTTCTAAAATATAGTTTAAATGTAGTCCTCTGGCTCCTTCTCACCAGCTTACCCCCTAAGTCTCTCCTACCATAGATGCCTGAAATATTTGCTATAAAAAATAAAAATAAAAAAATAAAAGATAACAAATGTAGATGAGTTAGAAAGAAAACAAAACAAAAAAATTCTTTCCATATTTATTACTTTTTGTTGGTATTGAAAATTAAAATCAGGGCCCCACCACTGAATACATTTCCAGCCCTTTTAAGATTTTTAAATTTGAGATAAAGTCACTAGGTTGTCTGGGCTGGCTTTAAAACTTGTGGTTCTCTTGCCCTGCCTCTGAAGTAGCTGAGATTACAGGCATGTGTCACACACCCCACTCGCCTTTGTTTTTGTCCAGCACCCTGGAAGCTTTCAAGGCCATCTACTAGGGAATTTGAAGATAAAGGATAAAAATGGTCATGACAAAACAGAGAATTCAGATACTGCTCCTTTAACTCCAACTTTACACTTGATGGGGGAGGGATGTAGCTCAGTGGAGCCACACCTGCTTGGCAAGGTCTTGAGTTTGATCCCCAGTACAAAAGAAAAAAAAATCCAACTTCATAGCTGGTAACCCCGCTTGGACATACGGATTTCTAGAATCTCCGTTGGGCTGGGATCTTTCTACCCGTCTGTTCCTTAAATGCAGCTGTGGGAGGGGCTTGGGGGAGGTGTGGTCTCGTGTGGTTTCCCAATTTCCTTTTGTTCATCTGGTTCCCTCTGGTAAGTCACTCTGGTCTCTGGGCTGCTCTCTTCCATGTTGGACACACCTGGCTGGTGTCTCAGGTAGGAAACCTCCTGTCGGGCAAGACTTTCTTTGGGGTAGAAGGGCTTAGTTTAACTTTATTTTACAAAATGCACACATTTCTATGGGACCTATGAGTGGCCGCTAACCTGGCCTCTTGCCTCCTCCCTTTGACCGTGTATTCAACTCTGACCTCATACATACATTTGGTTAGTGCTCCCTTCATCCTTTCTTTTGTGGGACAGAAGTTGACAATTTCCCGATTTGATGTTTATTGCTTTACCCTAAGCTTTTTGTCTTCTGCGAAAACACAGATAATGGGCAAGGAGAGAATTTACTAGAATGTGTAGATCTGAATGAACTTACCAGAATGCTAGACCTGGAAGCAACCAAGAAGTTATCTTCTTTGCCTCCCATCAATTTGCAGAGATAAAATGGAGACCTCTAAAGGTTACCCAGGAGAGAGTGGGTACTGGGGTCCAGATCCCCTCCTGGGTAACCCTGAATGCCTTCAGCCTGTTCTCTGGAAAGTCTTAGGACCTTGGGGATGCTCTGGAGTACTGTCTAGGTAGAGGGAGGAGCTTAGAGTCCTCCTTCCCTGGCCACTCAGTTTTGATCTGTTCATATTGCACTTCTGAGCTTTTAACATTGTATCACACTTTAAAAAAAAAAAAAAGAAACTAGGCCGGAGATTTAGCTCAGTGGTTCCAGCGCCTGCCTAGCAAGTGCAAGGTCCCTGGCAATCACATACAACAATACCAGGCATGGTGACTCACACCCAGCAGCAATCAGAACTACTAGCACATGCCAGGCATGGTGGCTCATGCCTGTGATCCCAGCATTTAGGAGGCAGAGGCAGGAGGATTGCTGAGTTCAAGGCTTGCCTGGGCTACATAGTGAGCTCAGGGCCAGCGTGAACTACAAAGTGAGACCCTGTCTCAAAAAAAAAAATTATTTTAAAACTGCTGAGTCTGTGGATGTTTAGGAGGGCATTTTAGGGACCAAGATGGAGATTTTGTCCTCTCAAATGCTTAAACTTTCTTTAGACAGAGGACTAAAATGTGTACTGCTTATTTAAGTCATGCTTAAGTATAGACAATCCCCATAATGATGGTTTGACTCATTATGTTTGACTTTATAAACACCCACTGTTTATCACTTTGAATACAGTATTCAATAAATTACATTAGATCTTTAGTACTTTATTATTATAGAGGATTTTCCCCCCTGACTATATATTAATGTACTGTTCTGAGAATGTTTAAGATAGTTTTAGCTAAGTTGTGATGTAGGTTAGGTGTACTTAATGTAAGTTTTTGACTAACAGTATTTTCAATTTAGGAAGGATTTATTTGGATTTTACTTCGTTGTAAGTCAAAGAACACCTCTATAGCTTAATGCAACTTGTTATCAGTTTCTTCTAGTAGATTTTAAGAGAGGTAAACAAGAACTAGGGAGAACATAGAAAGAGAAATAAGGTAGAAAGGGACACACGAACAGGCCTACCTCCTACTTTGCTGAGAGCTGGCCCTCTCTTGAATGCGTAAGACCGACCAGGATGGTTCTCTCATCTTACTGCGCAGACATGACTGAGGACAGAGTGGGCTAAAGGGGGAAGAACTAGGACTGGAGGTAGAGTTGAGATGTTTGTGGAGTCACCTGAGGGCAAATTGTCTTCACTGTGTCTTACTTTATCCCATGCTCAAACTGGGTCTCTGAATGATGGGAGGTTGATTACTTGGGCAGCCAACTTTTATAGAAGCTCAGACTGGAGGTGAAGGTGGTAATATCTGGTTGCCAAAGCAAAAGAGGAGCAAAACATGTCCCATCTTTGATGAGAGCGACTTCAATCTGAGTTACTAAATCACATATTTTCCTTCTAATTTTTCTACTAGATCATACCATGGCTTATTTTAAGGTCTTCTGGAATGAGTCTGATGATTTCTGGGATGAATTTGGAAATTTCACCGGCATGCCACCCATAGGAGAAGACTACAGACCTTGTGACATAGGCATTGAGACACTCAACAGTTCTGCTGTGGTTGTCATCTATATTGTGGTGTTCCTGTTGAGCCTGCTGGGAAACTCTCTGGTGATGCTGGTCCTCTTATGCAGCCAGGCTACCCGCTCTGTCACTGATGTCTACCTGCTGAACTTGGCCATAGCTGACCTGCTCTTTGCCCTGACCTTGCCTGTCTGGGCTGTCACCAAGGAGAAAGGTTGGATTTTTGGCACATTCCTTTGCAAGATGGTCTCATTTGTGAAAGAAATCAATTTCTACAGCGGCATTCTACTACTGGCCGGCATCAGCATGGACCGCTACCTGGCCATTGTCCATGCCACACACACTCTGACCCGAAAGCGCCACTTGGTCAAGTTCATATGTATGGGCATCTGGGTAGTATCTTTGATTCTGTCTTTGCCTATCTGCCTCTTGCGTGAGGCCTTTGCTTTAAATGATTCCACTCTAGTCTGCTATGAGTTCTTGGGTAGTGAGACAACCGAAGTGCGCTTGTGGCTGCGACTCCTGTCCCAGATCTGCGGCTTCATCCTGCCACTGCTTATCATGCTGTTCTGCTATGGCTTCACAGTATGTACACTGTTTAAGGCCCAAATGGGGCAGAAGCACCGGGCCATGAAGGTCATCTTTGCTGTCGTGCTTGTCTTCCTGCTCTGCTGGCTGCCCTACAACCTGGTCCTGCTCATAGACACCCTCATGAGGAAAGGTTGGATTGAAGAGACCTGTGAGCGCCGCAGTGACATTGACCGAGCCTTGGAGGCCACTGAGATCCTGGGCTTCCTGCACAGCTGCTTCAACCCCATCATCTATGTCTTCATTGGCCAAAAGTTTCGCCATGGACTCCTAAAGATCCTCGCAGCCCGTGGCCTGATCAGCAAGGAGTTCTTGGTCCGTCATCGTGTCTCCTCTTACAGTTCCTCCAGCACTGTCCCTTCGAACCTCTGAAAGGCATTGATGAGAGTCTCTCACTCTCAAGGGAAATAATAACCATCACCCCAAGGCTTTGTGGGTGGGCTAGTCCGGCTCAAACTTCTGGGCTTGAGGGAGAACTACAGCGAGTGTGGGGAGGTTAGGGACTGGTCCTGAGGGACCACACCAATCTTCTGAGGAAGTGCCAGAGACCCTAGGGACTGGGTTCACCTGCCATGGAAAGGAACAGCCTCATTTCTGTTCAATTTGTGCCTTTGCTCCATTAACTGGAAAATTAACGTGGTCACATCTGCGTCCTGGTCTGAACTGGGGCCAAAGCTGTTTTCCCAAACGGGCGAGACCTTCTTGTTAGTCCTTGCTGGAACATCATCCTCGGTGCCGAGTGTGTTCTAACGAGGCTCTTCGGCAGCTCTGTGCCTTCCGTGTCCTCTAATCCCATGGAACTCTATTCCCATCTCTAGTGTGTTGAGGACATCAGGGTGGCTGCTGGTAAAGCATCAAACCATCAATAGCCTTGTGGTGAACCAGAAAGAATTTCCCCTTGGGTGCTTTGTGTGAACAAAGGATGTTTGGGAAGCCAGTCCACAAAATCTTCTTTGCTCTACCATCATAGCCAGGGCAAAGACAGCATGGGATATCTGCAGAGCCAAGGATGGAACGAGACTGGACACCTCCAACCTGCTGTGGAGCTTTGGCAGCCTCACATGCCCACACACACTTGCTTGTCAGCTGGCCAGCCCCCTATTATTTCCAATAAAATTTCTGTTCCGTGTTAGTCCCTGTGCAAGTGTGCGTGTGTGACACAGAATGTGTTTGTGGCATTGCTGGTTGTGAGTATAGTAGAATGGAGGCAGCGGGAAGCATTTCTCTAAGATGATGGGTTGCAGCCCCTGGCAGAAGGGTTTTCTAAGGCACAGAAACTTGCATTTGATCTTATAACCCAGGCTGGGGAGGAGTGTTTGTCTGTGTGCAAAAAGAAATGCTCCTCCCAGGAGCCTCAGCTTCACCTAAGCACCACTGCCTGGCAAGAACTTTGCCTGGCTTCTTCGTACTGTATTAGCTCCTGACCACCCCGTAGAATTACAGTTGTTTCTGTTTTCCTTTCCTGAAGGCCAAAATCTTCTGTTTTATTTACTCTACATCCCTGGTGTCTGACACATTGCCTCAGACCCATTAAATGCTCAGTCAATATTGATTGAATGAATAGTACTAAAAAGGCCCGAGCTCATTTGCACACCATCTGCTCCCAGAACCTCTTATCTCTTTTCTCCTTGTCACCCTCCTGCTATCCTGGGCAACACATTCCACTCATCAAGTTTGCCTTTGTGGTTTATCATCACTTTAGTTTTTATGCATACAGAAGTGTTGCAAGTGAATACTGAAGACATTGGGGTTGCTTTGCTTGCTCTACTGAGCTGGAGTAAAACTGGGAAATTGGTTTATATGGGATGGACACTGTGGCAGTGGCCTGAGGTTGAGGTTCCCGTGGGATTGTCATCAAGGCTGAGTCTGGAATCAGACATTGAAGTTGGACTCTAGATGAAGAAGATGCAGGGATGGAGTGGTAGTTCGGTTGATGAAAAGTCAGAGGATGAATGTCAGGAATAGGGAAAGAGCTGGATATTAAGGTGGGTTGAGTAAGAGTCAGAGACCTGGTATGGGCTTAGAGACAAGGAGAATCCATCTATGGCTGGGGCCAGGTTGGAGGGAGACTTATGCCGGGATAAGTATAGGAATGTGGGGAGTCGCAGGGAGGGGTCAGAAATGGAATGGGTGCCAGAGGTGAGTGAGTGGCTACCAGGTTGGAGCAAAAAGCCCTCACTGATAGAGCCACTATCCTCTATGGGAGTATCCTCAAAACCTTCTTCTAGGAGTTTCCAGAAGCTTCCAGAGGTTTCTAAGGAGCCTCCTCCTGACCCACATGAGATTCTCCAGGCAGGCTGGTGAGGAAAGACTCAGTAGCAAAAGTTCTCAGGGATAGATCTGACTCAGGAGAGATGTAGGGAAGAAAGCAGGAAGAATCAGCTAAGGATTTTCTGAAACCTTTTTTACCCTTCCTTCCCTTTGTTAGGACTCCTTCACCTCTTCTACTGTTTCCTTAGCATCCATCTTCCTTCTCCTTCACCCTATGCCACTCTTAAGACAACTCCCTCAGGGCTCTTGGAAGTAAATAGGGAACCATACTGGGTCTAGGGAAACACCAGTGACTAATAAAAAAGAGAAAAAGACAGCCAGCCTCATTTTGAATTTGGGAAATAGGAATTAAACAACCATAAAACAGCAAGTGAGAGTTTTAGACAGAGGAGGGATATAGTCTTTAAACAAGTGTAATATTTGATCGGGTTTCTTAAGATGGGCCTGTGATTCTCTGGGCATTGCTAAAACATACCTGTAGATAATTCAGCTTTCGGATTTTCTAAAATGCCAAGATTTTGGTACCTCATTAACACAATATTGACATATGAAAAACAGTGGTACCTAGGTTCACAACTTCTTTTTTTTTTTTTTTTTTTTGAGACAGGGTCTCGATTTGTAGTTCAGGCTGGCGCTGAGCTCACTATGTAGCCTAGGCAAGCTTTGAACTCAGCAATCCTCCTGTCTCTGCCTCCCGAGTGCTGGGATTACAGGCGTGAGCCACCACGCTCGGCACTGTGGTATGTGGCATTGATTGCTGGTGGACATGAGTCTCCACGCCCAGCATTGTATGTGGTTACCAGGATCGAACTCAGGACCTTGCACTTGTGAGGCAGGCGCCGGAACCACTGAGCTAAATCTCCAGCCCCCACAATTTAATTCTTTCCCCAATTCTGGTTGCAAACCGAATTGAATGAGAACTGAATCAAATCCAGTAGTTAAGTTTACTGTTGGCTTTGTGTAGAAATTTGATTCTATTCTCATTCAATTTGGTTTGCAACCAGAATCACGGATAGAATTAAGTACAAATTGATGTAGATGAATTGAAGGGCTTTGAGATCCTAAGTCTACACATTGTTTCTTCTTCTTTTTTTTTTTTTTTCCTTTGTGGTCCCAGGGATTGAACTCAAGACTTTTGTGCTTGCAAGGCAGGTAGGTACCAGAACCACTAAGCCAAATCCCCAGCCCTAAATCTACACATTGTTAAGTCTATGACCCAGGACAATGAGCTTAACTGTTCTATGCTTCATTTATGACAATCTCTGTATAATGTAGCAATTATTGTAAACACTTCAGAGGTTGCAAGTTAGACTGACCTTTGTAAATTGCAAAATACTCCACAGTACAGGTGTACATAGCAGTCAACAGCTCAATGATAGTTGTTACTTTTTTGACAGGCAGCTGAGTAATATTTCTAAACCACAATTCTTTCCAGAACAGCATAAATTGAGTAGACTTTTGATGCTGAGTTGTAGGCTCTGGGGGAAATCACAGTATATTTTATAACATTTGAACAAAACTGTACATTTTGCTCCATAGGAAGTAAGAAGTGCTGTAAAAATTATGTCAAAGGAGG